>CANXYC011514246.1:0-11061 GCA_948193065.1 Aleurites moluccanus | reverse complement strand
AAGAACTTGCATCCCAAGGATACATGGGAGATGAACCAACCATGGCAAAAGCAAAAGGGATTCTTGAACTTGACACTATCAATTTACTCACAGCAAAGGTAGATGCTCTCACCAAAATGGTAAGTAAATCTCAAATTAATTCTATAGAAATACCAATGCTATGTGTGAATTGTGTGGAGGTCCTCACCCTTATTCCCAATGTAACCAAAATTCTAGTGAAGAAGTCAATTTTGTGCAAGGGGGGTTTAACCAAAGAATGGGAAACATTTATAATCCCAATTGGAAAAATCACCCTGGTTTTTCTTGGTCAAACCCATTTGCCCAATTGAACCCCTCACTAAACCATAATACCAAACCAAACAACCCATCTGGATTTCTAATGAAACAACCTTACATCCCTACCCAACCTAAATCTAACTTAGAAAAACTTTTATGGAGAAATTTATTGGAACTCAAATTTCTATCAATAAGCAAAGCAAAGTGAGGAGCACTTTAAAAACCTTAACTCTAAAATTGAGCAACTTGCTACTCACAACCAAATCTTAGAAACCTAAATTGCCCAACAAGCTTCTTCCTCTAACTCCAAACCTTTAGGAAAATTGCCTAGCCAATCAGAGTTTATCCAAAGGGAGACTTGCCAAGCAATTACCCTAAGGAGTGGAAAAATGATTGAAAATAATACTACTAAGAGTAAGGAAATTAAAACTGATAGGGCAGAGGTTGACCAAGGTAATATTAATAATGAAAATACCATACCACCCAAAGATGATGAACCTACCATTGATCTTAAAATACTCTGTTTGCCACAAAGGTTCATTAGAAGAAATTTAGATAAACAATTTGAAAAATTCCTTAATTACCTCAAAAATATCACCATTACCATTCCATTTATGGATGCCATAAGAGACATGCCTGCATGGGGTAAATTGTTAAAAGACATTATTAGTCACAAAAGCAAAATTGAAGAATATGGCTTAGTTTTTTTAGTTGAAGAATCAAATGCCATGTACTCCAATTTTTCACCAAAACAAAAAGATCTGGGATGCTTCACCATTCCTGGCATAATTGGAGTTGACTTAGGCCCAGTCCTCTGGCAATGACTGATATTGTATTTTAATCAAATTCCTTTATCTATGCCTTCATTTTGGCAGTTTTAGGATTTTAGGCCATCTCTGATTTAGGGCTTTAGGTGAAAGCTTTAAGCTTTTGGGGCAATTTTGTTTGGGCCTTGGGTAAAAACATTGAGCTTTTGGGACATCTCTAGTTTGGGCTTTAGGTAAAAGTGTTTAAGACTTAAGTTTCTAAATCTTATGGTAGTGATTGGAATAAATGTTGAAGTTTAGGTTTACTTTCATATGGTTTAAGATATAACCTAAACTTAATAAAATATATGCTCTATGCATTATGGATGCATAGTTTGCATGGATAAAAATTATGGTTATGTAATCATACTAAGGCTCTTGTTCATTAGGGTGCATACAACCTAGAATTTTAGTTCTAGATTCATTATATGCAAGGGTAGGAGTGGTTTGAATATTGGTTACCTGTCACACTAGGCCATTGATATACTTAACCACATGTGATAAAATAAATTTTGCATGGGTCCAACAGTATAATTGCCCGTTACAATTCAAAAGGATTAAAAATTTATCGTGGGTGGATGTTTTTGCTATCTTTTTACATACTCAAAAAGAGTTGCCAGATCAATGCTATAAGCAATCTAAAGGTGATATCTTTGTAGATGGCTTTTAGCCTATGCAAAATGATGTATGAAATACGAAGTCAAAATTAAATTAAAAGTCAATTTAAAGTTTTTTTGAAAATATTTAACCAATTGGTAGTCCTCCTATTATTTTCTTTTTAGAAAATGGATTGTTCCCAGTGGAGTCTCTAACTGTGAGACCTCGCTCCAGCACCACGTCCAATCCTCTAGGAATCAAAATGCTCTTTCAGGGCTAAATCTCACATGGAATCGACTTTCACTTTGTTATTGAAAGATTATTTCTTTTATCTTTTGATTTTTGAAACTTTCGAGAAGTCACTATCTTAATTTTTTTTTTTTATAGAAAATTATAAGGTAAAAATCCAATTTGACTCTAGTTGTAATCCAATAAAAAAAGTGTACTAAACCTTCAAAACGAGTTTGAATTTGGGAACTAAATTTTCGGTTAAGGAACTTGAATTTGACTTGAATTTAGTTATGACTTGAAAAATCAATTTTTTATATGAACAGTTACTTTGATGGAATTTTATTTGATGCTAAGCAATAAATAAATCATAAAAGTAATAAACCATTTATTTAGTGGTAAAGAATTAAAGTAATAATTTAATTACATTTAAATTAACAAATGGAGAAGAATTAAAGTAATAATTTAATTACATTTAAATTAACAAATGGGGATATCAATTCTAGTCTTATGAGTTTTAAATTGATCACAAATTTCTAAAATACTCTAAAATAAATACAACATTAAAATAAAATAAAAGCGAAAAAAGGAAAAAAATAATTTTTTGGATTTGATACTTAATTTAAAACATGCCTACTTATTCTTTCAAATGGGAATCAAAATTCGCTTAGCTTGTAAAGGGAATTTGATTTGAAGAGAGGAAGTGCCATGTGATTTTAGGCTTAAAATGAATTTTTGGATGCTAAAGACTGCTTGGATTTAAAATAGATTTTTGGGTGCCATGGGTTGCATGGCATTTTCCAATATGTAATTTAAGATGCCTTAAATTAAGAAGAGTTTAATTGACAGATTTATACATTTCTTTGTGTTTTGTGAGGTAGGACGGTTGAAGGGTCTTACTAAATCGGAATTCCGGTTTTCCAAAAATAAACCGCAAAGGAAAATTTAATAAGTTTAAATCCCCTAAATTATCACAAAGGAAAATTTAATAAGTCCAAATCTCCAAAATTATAACTAGGAAAGTTAGTCTTAAAAAAAAATAAAAATAATTTAAGGAGAATTAATTTGAGGTTCTATACACCAAATTATTTTCTATGACTTTAATTCAAAAAATTAAAGAAATCGATTCGAATTTAAAGAGAGTTAAATTGCTTGCATAATAAATATTAAATTGGAAGGAGAATCGAGAGTTAATTAGAGAAAAACAATCTAACTAATCAGGTGTAAGAAAAAAATGAAGAAGGGGTCTCCAATTTATAGGTAAATGGTTGGAGGGCATTTTGGGCAATAAAATATGCTCAACATAAGAGGATCCACCGGGCATTATATAAAAATTCGCCAATTGTGCTTCGCGGATCCGCCAATCCTGGCTGGCGAATCTCCCCAAAAGCTTTGGCGTATCCGCCCAAACTCAAGTCTAGCTGTCGGATATGCTCATAGGCTTTGACAAATCTCTCCAAGCACAGTGACAGATTCACCAAGCCTGGCTGATGAATCCTTGTTACTTTGGGTTTTTTGGGTCATTTTTTAATTTTCGAGTTTGCGATGGGTTCAATTTGATTCAACATAAGTCTAAATACATTCCAAAGGTGCTCTAAAAGTTCATGAAAATTTAATTGTTCCACGGAGGACTTAATTCTTATTCCAAAATCTATGCAAATTTGGTTATATGCAATAATGTGTAAAATCATATATTCACAATTATATAAATAAATATAAATATAAAAATATTTATAATATTCAAAAAAATTAATAAAATATATTGTACGCTTAAAATATTTATACTTAAAATAAGTAAATCAACTGAATCTAGTGATTAATTTTATATTATTTTTCCTTAATTTTCAATAATATTCCAACTAAATCAAAATTTATATTTTCTCATATTAAATATAATAAATAAATAATTTAAAAATCATAGATTATGAGGCAATTGAATTAACATTATTTAATTTGCAAAATTAATAATTTTAGTAGGAAAAATATTACAATATTGCTTAAATATATTCAAAAATTTCCATGTCATAATGGAGGCTGTTGTCCCAATGGTAATTCGGTCACCGGTTTAAACCACAATTGAAAGAGAAAACACTTACTTGGATCATAGTCCATGATTAACCATCTCACATGAGTTGGATCCATTGGTGTGATTCACATCAATAAGATTCATCTCATACGAGATGGTTTATTAATGAACATGATCCGTTTAAGTAATTTTCCTACTCAAATAAGGTCTAAATCTCTCCCAAGAAAAATTAGAAAAATTATTATTGATCAGCATGATGAATGCATTTTACACTTGCAAACTTGTGATTCAGAAGAGAGGATGCATTGAATCCTGCCAAGATTTTGAGTCTTATATAGAGAGCTATAGCCTTTGTTGTATGTCTGTAAGTATCCTACCCAATTATTTTCTTTAAATAAATAAATAAATAAACCGACGAACTTAACTAATGTTCCCTCGCATTATCTTGCTATCATAGCATAATCTTGTTTTCTTGTCTCTCTTTTCTCGATCACCACCACTCACGCACAAAAAAATAAAAATAAATAAGTGTTACATTTGATCTTATTAATATGTCTTGTGGTGGAATTTATATTTTTTTAGAAAGTATATTGAAGAAGGGCAATACAAATTTAGATTTGTACAAATAGTACATGTATTTGCTCTTAGAATATATCTGCCTGATGAGTTTAATATTGAAATTAATATGAATTCTTGGAAAAAAATAAAAAAAAAAAGAGGAAAAAGTGTATCTTCTAAGAATAAATGATCATCAATACAAAAGAAAAGCTGTTGGCTTTTCAACAGTTTGGCGAAGTAGTGTATATGTAGTATGAAGCTTTCTTTCTTTGAAGAGATTATTTCGGCAGTTCTCAAGCTCGAGACTTGCATACCAGAAAGAATAACAATTTCATAAATTAAGCAATGCTTTCAAGTAGGAAAATAAAACATATACATCTTCAAAATTTCATCTTTGATATATATATATATATATATATGCACACACACATACACACACACACACACACACACACACACACACTCTTGCAACAAGCTATAGATGCATGTCTAACCTTGTACTTGAAGACCCATAATCCAGTTTTGCATTTAAGACTGTTTGCATAAAGGAAAAATAATAATAATAATACTTCGTAGCTCTCTAGCTTGGCTTACACCATAAGTGCATATCTCGATCTAATAATAAGGTATGAAACTGAAAAAAGCTTTCATATCAAACAGAAATTAATAGATGCCGTATGATCATAAGGAAACTTATTGGATTGTGAAAAGGCCAAAATAAGAAGGATCAAGATTAAGATCACAGGAACAAAGAGAAGAATCGGTGGTGGCGGCGGCAATGGCGGCAGAACAAGCGGCAACACCAGAAGGAAGAAAGTAAAAACAAGCATGACCATTATTGATATGAGCTTGAAATAATTGAACATCAAAATCATCATTACTTGCTTCTGATCAGATTTGTAGCTTCCATTGAATATAGTGGTGTTTTTTCTTTCTAGGGTAGAAATGGACTCTTCATTAATAATATTAGTTGTATAAATATATATATAAGATTACAAATAGATTTGTGAGAATTTTCAGAGAACGAAATTATAAATAGATTGAGAAAGAATTAATATAAAAATAAGAGATGAGAGAAAATTGAAAATGATATATATTTATACTTTTAGAAAGAATTGAGAGGAAGTGATAATAATAATATAAAGAAATTGTGTGGATCAGTGGAGGTGTTGCTGGTCATGGTTGTTAGATTAATGGTCCACTCATGGACAGAACTGCAATCCTGGAAGATTTTACAATTTTAGGTTATCATTGTTTTGTTTTTATTCTAATATCTTTTGTTTTTTTTGAATAAGAAAAGACTGATTTCTAATAGCTTTTGTTTTTGTTTTTTTTAATAAGCAAAGACTGAGAAACAAAGATGAAATTAAAATTTTAATTTTGCGTGGGTAAAAAAAAAAAATTATATAAAAAATTAAATTTGAATGAGCTGAAAAAAAATTTATGTATAAAAATTTTGAGTTTAATGTCTTAAATAAAAATTTTCTATAAGTTAATAAGATTTTTTTATTATATTTTTATTTTATATTTTTATTTTTTTTAACATAATGACACTATTTTTGTTAAAATCACATAATAATTTTAAATAAGCATGTTAACCAATATATATATATATATATAATAGATGTACTTTTATTATTATTTTTTAATTAATTATATAGCATATTAAGTTAAACATATATAAGATTTAAGGTCACAAATAACTAATTATAAATTATAAAATATATTTATTTTAACTTCTACTTCAGTTTAAGACTAGGATAAGTTTTGTAAAATAAAATGAAATTTGTAAACAGAGTTAATTAATCAACATTGGTTTAGTGAAGCAAACTTTTCATATTAAATTATGGTTTCAAATTGATAATTAAATTTATAAAATTTTCTTTGCTTATTGTAATACAATACTTAGTCGATTGATATTACTTCATATATGATTTTGTTCATCACTTATTACTAAATTGATTGATATTAAAAATAAATAAAATAAATTATATTTATTAAAATATTTCATTATTATTGATTTTGAAGTCTGAAATATGACTGTATATTTAAAATAAATAATAATTTTTCTATCAACGAATCGAATTCATTATCTTGTTAATTTTTTGGGATCAACATTACTTTATGAGGTAATTAACCGAGTGCTAATCAACATTGTAAAACTTTTGACTTAGAGTGGAATTTACGAAATATGAGCTAATTAACAAAAGGGAAAATGCAAGAAATCTGTAACGTTAAGTTGTATCATACATATAGATATAAGCCTTTTTAGCTTTATTTCCGTCCTACTTTTCTAGAATCTTCATCGAGAACTAGAGGTTGGTAGCCTTTTTTGCTTTTTTGGTGAGTGAAAATGTCATTTTAAGAGGAAAAAATAAGAAATTGAAGAAGCAATATGCATGTATATACACAGCAACAGGAATAAATATCTAGAAAGGGTCAAGTTCATGCATGGTACTTGATTATTGATTGTATTGATTGAGTATTGAGTACTGACTAAAAACATCATCGAAAATGGCTGAAAGCTATCAATAACACCCCACAATATTGAAACATCACATGAACATAGCCAAAAAGGAAAATCACATACATATGTATCATATAAAAAACGGTTAATTATGAATTTTTATACTAACTCCTTTTTTATCATTTAAAAATATATTAATTCCTTCAATAAATATTACAATATATTATTATATTTTTTCATCCAATTATACTCTTAGTCAATTTTAAAATAATCAATAATAATAAAAAAAAATATAAATACCCTTACCATTTATTTTTAATTAATTATATTATATTTTTACTTTTAAATTTTCTTTTATGGTTAAAAAATATATTTTTATATTTTTTGATAACTTTAAAAATAAAATAAATAAATAATATTTTTTAAAAATATTTTTTATTTTATTTTTAAAAAATAAAAAATTTGAATAAAAAATAACAAATAAAAAAATATTTTTACTTTTTATTTTTAAATTTGTAAAAAATATGAAAATAAATTTTTTATTTGTATTAAAAAATTTAAGAAGAAATAATTTAATTTCTTCTTAAATTATTTTTTAAAAATAAAAAATAAAAATAAAAAATATTTTTGTTTATTTTTATTTCTAAATTTGTCAAAAAAATATGAAAATAAATTTTTTAACCCTAAAAAATATTTTTTAAAATAAAAATAAAATATAATTAATTAAAAATAAAAAATTAGTATATTTTTATTTTTTTTAGAATATTTATTGATAATTTTAGGATTAATATTTTATAAAAAAAAATAAAATATTAATCCATAATAATATTCATGAATAATAATTGGTAGGGCATTATTATACGGCAATACTCTACCGGTTTTCAATGTAATATTGTTGATGGCTACAATTATATAAGTCGGGGCAGTATTTGCTTATTATTTCATAACAGCTAACTTCGCATATCTTGAAAATAAATTATTATTGAATTTTCATATTACCACCTCCAATTTTTCAGATTGAATATGTTAATTAATTTGTTTGATTTCAATAAGTATCATTTGATTTGATGTTTTTTTTTTTTCGAGGTCTGATTTTTTTTTTTTTACAATTTTGTTTTTATTTTTTGCGCCATTTAGGTAATATTTTAGTTAATATCATTAAATAAACTGACTTGAATTTTTTTTTTTTTAAATATGATGTGGCGCCCACTTGTTGCTCATTAGGCGCCACATGGAATATAAAAAATAAAAAAATAAAAATAAAAATAACGTTTGCTTCTCCTTTGAGTTTACAACGACTCCTTTATTTTCTACATTCACCCTCCCTTTTCCACCCAATCAGTGTCGGAATCTCCCACTTTTTCGCCGGAAAATCTCCATGGAAAATTTCTGAAAAAACTCTCGCTCGTCAATAATTTCAATCATATATTCAGTAAAAGAAGAAAACCACCAATAATTTTGAAAACTTGCCCCGTTTGCCAAAAACCTGCTATTTCAATGATACCCATTAACTATTCTTTGGGTTTAAGGCCAAAGAAATTTCACAAACGCAAATCTGCGATCCGGATTCTGCGTCAAGGTGCCAAACTAAAGAGGTTTTCAACAAGGATAAAGACATTTTTTGAGAGTTCTGTATGTAAAGTTCGGTTCTTTATGACTTGGATTTATTCTTTTGAGTCCTTTGGTGATACAGAGTTGTTTAGTATAGGGAGTTTTTCAAGTCTCATCCAAATAATTGTTTAATTATTATTTCCAATTTCATGGATTCTGAAAAATGCAGTAATTTTTTAGGGCCATTTTTGGATAAAGGGTTCAAAGTAAATGCAATTAGGCCTGATTTTGAAGATATATTGAAAAATACTCGAGCAGAATCATGGTTTAATGAATTAAAGAAAGGAAATATTTATCCTGGAGATGTTTCTTTGGGTCAAAATCTCTCAAATTTGCTTAGGCTTGTGTTCTTGTATAAATATGATGGTAATTACTTAGATGGGTAATTTGTAACTGTGATTGAGATCAAATTTTAGTATAATTACGTATATAATTTATTTATTATTTAAATTATTAATTAAATAAAAAAATTTTATTATATTTTTTAAGTAAAATTTTAGTTGAATTTGTTGACATAATTTATAAACAATCTAATTAATATTAATTCATTAAAAAAAATATCACATCAACCTCATATATTATCATTGAATTATAAATAAAATTATATATATATATATATATATAATTATAATTATTAAATAAATTTAATAATTATTATAATTTTTAAACTAATTTATAACGGATGCCTTAAATATATTGATTACGAATTATCATTTCAGTTAAAATATATTTATAAAATAATTATATTAAAAAATATAAATAAATTAATATAAAAATAAATTAAATGAGAAAAAAAATAATTAATAGAATTATATTTTATTATAATTAATATCATTTTAAATAATATATTAAAATATTTATTTTTCACTTATTTATTTTATTTTTAAATTTATTTATTTATTATTATCTGAATTTTTAATTTTTAAAAATATTTATTAAAAAATCATTAATAAAATTAAAATTTTTTAATTAAAAAAATAAAAAATTATTTTAATTTTATTAAATAATATTTTTTTATTAATAAATCACAAGAAAACCACATATAAGAATTTTATATTTAAAAAAAAAAATAATGAGAGAAAATAATTTGACCAGAATCTGTTTCTATCCATTTGCTAACTCGATGATTAATAGCGACATTCTTTTAAAAAAAAAAATCCTATTTTGTGGCTAATGCAGAGGAAGAAATAGATAGATCAATTAGTGGCGTGGGAACACCCACACAAAATCCAGCCATCGGTTAGGTGGGAGCGTGTGTTTAACCCAACTAGGCAAGACAGTGACATACATTGTGGAGTTAGCTGCTGCCTTTTTAGGACCCATATGATGACGATTGCAACCAATGGATTTGTGACCTATTTTCACACTTATTGCAACCAAATTGATTTAACCTATTTTCAGACATCCAAATACAATGCAGCTCTCACTCCCCAACAAAACTGTAAGTTCGTGTATAGAAATTGCTAGAGGTTTAAAGACAAGGAATAAAAAAAAATCAATCAATCAATCAATCATATCTAAAATTAAAAAAAAAAATCAAATTTAAATTTAATAAAATAAAAATAAACATACCTTACATATTTGATTTTGTCATAATTTAAAAATAAAATATAAATTTTAAATAAAAATTTACTTTTTACTTTAATCATAAAGAATTTAATTTTTTTATTTTATATGTTAATAATTTCAATTTATATTGATATAATTATATTTTTAAATATAATTATTAATTTAACTAATAAATTTTATTTAATTATTTAAAAAATAAATTTAAAATATTATTTTTGAATATTTATTATCACTCTCATTTTGATCTCAAAAGAAGGATTACGATGCCGTCCATTGAATTCCAATCATAAAATATGGTTTTAACTTGGAAACTGCTACTCTAATTTTTTAACTTTTCTGTGGTTATTTTCAATTTTGTCACTTGTTATTTCAAATCGAGCATGTAACTTATTTTATATAGCAAAGATCCTCGTGTCAAACATATCATCTAGTATCATAATTAGGTCTACACCCTATATTGTACGGTTGCTTTTATGATAATTAGGATTGAGGTTAATTTTATTTTATTTTTAAATATTTTGTAGTTCTGATAATCACTGTCCCATTCAACTTAGGCCGTCGGTCATGCATTCATCTCTTGATTAAGATATTTTTTGTAGCATATATTGACCATTTAAATACTTTTAAGAGATATATATCTTCCCTACAACATCACTATAGTATGCAATTTATCCATTCAATTTAAATTGAATTAAATTTTTAAAAAACTAAATTGATTGAATAATTTTTTTTAAATCAAATTAAATCGATATATTTTAATTCGATTATTTAAAATATTTTAAATTAATATATATATATATATATATATATATATATATATATATATATATATATATATATAAATTATTTTATTTTTATTAAAAAAAATTTAAACAAACTAAATAAATATATATATAAAAAATAATTATATCAAAATAATTTTT
>CANXYC011514220.1:0-64362 GCA_948193065.1 Aleurites moluccanus | reverse complement strand
TATATATATGAATGAGACATGTAATACAATAAATACTCTTTGTAAGAATTTTCATTCATCCCACATGCTTTGTTTCTAGTCATTATTCTTTTTACATATAATTTTAGTCTAATGGATTATTATATTTAATTTTTGTTTTCTTTTATATATGAGAAAATTTTAAAAGATTAAATTCTTGATTTTTTATTATATAATTAAATTAACAGTTATATTTGAACTTTAAAAATAAAATCATTTTTCTATGATTTTTTTATTTATTTATAAAGGAGGAAGAAATTTAGAACTCTGAAATTTTACTTCAATAAAAACATATACTTACCATTAAAATAAATATACTAATATAAAATTATTTTTATTTTAATAATGAGTTTATAGTCTAATTTTTTATAATATATAGAAACTTCTTCAGTAGGTTGATGTACATTCAGTTAACTATTAGACTGTTAATCCAATAATTAAGTGTTTATTAATAATTATAAAAATTAAAGATCTTATGTGGAATTAAAATTATGCAGATTAATATTTAATATTGTGATTCAACCTTACAACCTATACATATAGACTTTTAGGTTGAATTAAAAAATTCTCATGCGTATTAAAAATAATATCACACTTTAATTTCATATGCTCTTATATATTTTGTCACATCTGCAGCTATATATCAGTAAGATCTAATATATATATAAATATAATTTTATTTTTCTGTTTTGTTAAATTTATTATCATATGCTAATAAGAAAATATAGTACCGTAAATAAAAAAAATTTAATTATTTTTATTCAAGTGAATCAAAAATATTTTTAAATTAATTTAATTGTTAATAACTATTAAATCTATTTACGAGTGAATCTAAAGCCACATGTCAACCTAAAATTATGCATTTATTAGAAACTCAATATATTTAAAAATCTCAATGATTCCATGTCTTTTAAAAAATATTAAAAAATTGCAATTTATTTTTTTAAATATGCCTTAGGAGGCATAATTGACTTTGATGGGTTGTCTAAGATAAAGATACCAAAGTGCAAGGGAAGGGATACATATATATGCTCTTTTAATATGTCGATTAGTTGGATTGTTTTTATGCCTCTCACATGCCTAGCTAGGGTTTCTTTTATCTCCGAATAAACTTATCAATTATTACTTATGGCCTTTTTTTAATTTAATTTTAAGTTCTTGCTTGCACGTGTCATTAGAGTTTAGGGAAAATTTTATATACTCTGAATTTATAATAATATAATAAAATAATAATATATAAAGTAAATAAAAATATTGATATTTTTTTATTAAATAAAAAATAATAATATTGACTTAAAATATCTTATCACTCGTTATTTTGATATATAAGATAAATTTTTATACTTGATGTATGCAAAAAAAATTTATAATTTTTTTTTCACATGGCATAATTATAATTATTTTTTATATGACCACATAATATTTAAATTCATTGAGCCAGATTATAGTTATTTTTTTTTTAATAATCACGTAATGTTCAAACTCATTAAATCTGATTAATTCAAATTTAAATTATGTATCATAAGAGATAAAACTCTCTCAATATTTATCTATTTTATTTATTAATAGGAAAAACAAATTCACAAAAGGTATTTGATTAAGTTATTCTTTTTTAATAGTAAGATTAGATTAGATTTGTCTTTCACAATAAAGCTAATTAAGATCATAACTAACGTACACGTTTATCTTCCAATATACATACATATAAATCTAATATTTAAAAAACATATATATAAATTTAAAAATTGCCAAAAAATATTTTTAAAATATAATAAAAAAATTGATAATTATTTTTGAATATGCCACATATGGATCTTCAAGGAGAACCCAACAAGTATCGTGTAGGAAGATGTCATGACGGATGCGTTCATAAAAGGAAAAAAAAAAAAGTTAAAAAGATATTCTTTGAGGCTTTATGAATGCACTTCTTTTTCTTTTTGGTCCTTCTATGGAGGCATATTATTTTAATCATAATAAATAGAGGCGACAAATTTTAACTTAATTTATAAATAAAAATATTTTTTTTTATGAATTAATTAAATAATATAATTCAATTCAACTTGAAATCGGTAAAAATCATCTAATTTTATGTGAGATATGTTATTATATTCAAGAGAGTCTACTAAACCCATGCATGACCTAACTTGGATTTATAAAAAAAATATATATATTACAAAATAACTCACTTTTTTTTCAAATTGTCTCTCGATACAAAGTAAAATTAATAAATTTTTTCATAATATCATAGAAGTTTCAATACTAATTTGTTAGACTAGACCCATCAATTCTCAATTATTTATTATCAAATTATAATTACATATAGGTTGAGATTCTATCTATCAAACTATCAGAATATTAAATTATCAATGTATTGGTAGCCCAATATACTATCAAAATATCAAATTATCAGTGGGCTGATATCTTATCAAACTATCAGAATATCAAATTATTTGTAAAATTTAATTAAATTGTTAAGTGGTAACTATATCAGGCCAATTATTACTTGAGGAAAAGTGTTGAAATATAAAAATTTTATATTAGTGGATTACAAAAATAAATACCAAAATATAAACAAACAGAGAACTTAACCATATTAACTTAATTTAAGTTTTTTTGGTTAAAGTGATAAAAAATATTATAAAATGACCCATACTCTCTCCATTTTATCCAAATTGCTCTTCAATACCAAGTATTAAGATATAAAATCCTACATAAATTAATATAAGATATTGAATAGACTTATATATAATTGGGCTCTTTAATCTCAGTAACTGATTTTTGAGTTTAGCACTTTTAAAATTATATAAGTTTCTAATATTTATAACATTGTATCAGAGCAAAAAAAAATAATTCATATATATCATAGTGAAAAAATTATTTGTATCACTATTTTATTATAATTCATATTGTGATTTCAATTTTCTCTTTCAATTTTACCTTGTAATAGGTTATTTTCAATATCTTTCGTCTAATAATGGGTTTCAAAATTATCTTTTTGTTTATATTAAGTTTTCAATTCTATTAACTGAATTTTCATTATAAGTTTATAAGTATCAATTGAGATTAATTAAAATTATTTAGTTATTATTTGAAAGAAAATATTAATATATAATTAGTCTCACATAATTTAAATATAAAATATTAAATAAATATATATATAAATAAATTATCTAATCTTAATAGCTAGTATTTGACATAAACGAACATTAAAATTTATTTATAATCCAAATATTTTTATAAAAAATTGTTATATTTTGAATATTGTGCAGTAAGTATAGAATTTGTTTTAAATTAATAGCATTGTTATCTTATATCCTTGTTACTATTTATTACAATTCTTACCTAAATAGAAAATCACAAATTTTTAGTGGTAAAAATAAAGGGTAATTCGAAATTTTTTATTATATTTTTTGTTTCATATCTTTTTTAATGTGTCATATTATTTTTTTTAAATATTTTAATAATTAATATTTTTCATAAATAATATAATGTAGAAAAAAAAATATTAAATATAAAATAAAAAGTAAATCAGAACTGAAAATAAAAATTTATTTAATTTAATAATAACGATTAATAACTAGCGAGTTAAATATTAATAATTAGAAATTTTAACTTCTAATGTTTTAATTATAATTTTATATCTGTCATTAGTTTTTAAAACATTACAGAGGCTAATAATTGATAATTGGACCGCTAATCTAAATGCAAACTAAAGTTGAGATGCTAAGAATCACACTTTCTACTCTTAAAATTTATTTTTTCTCATATTAAATTATTCAGTACACTTATAATTAATACCCTTTTTAAAGAAACACAAATTTTATAGTTGATTTTATTTGTTGGCAAAGTTAATATCCAAATAATATCATTCGGTACCCATCACATCAAAATCTGTCTCAGACTACAAAAAAAACAAAAAAATGTGAGGCCCACTTTCTGACACAAGTCACACGACCATTTTGTTCCATTGTCAGTGAGTCGTGAGTTACACACTCCATCCTTAGAGAGTGGGCATGGACGGATGTCCTTTGAGATTATGTTTGTATGGTCTTTTGAATTTCACACCTGTCATTTGGTTGTCTTTTCTGTACACATTTCCACCGTCGCTCTCTCTCGTGATTTGTAATTTTTGTTCAATTTTATATTTCTGCTCTTTCTTACTCTGCAGATAATCTCATTTTCTTTCTCTTGAGCTCATGTCTTCCTTTTCTTTTCCTTTTTAATCACTTTCTCAATTCAAGTAATTATATATATACACACATAGAGATAATGCTCTTAATTATTATTAGTAATTTTTAAATTATCTCTATAATTATAATTTTAAAGTAAAAATAGAAATAAAATATTTTTATTTAAAATAAAAAAATAAAAATAGAGAGGATAAAACTGAAAAAATAATAAATAAAATTTTGAAACCCTAAAATAATATATGATTTAAAACAAAAATAAATGTCTAAAATAAATATATCAAATTATAATCTAACAATATATATATATTTTTATAAATAATAAGTTTATAATTAATTTTTTATTTTTAATATTTAATAATATTAAAGAAAATTTGAAACGATAAGTATTTAAAAATGAAAAGAGTATAAATATGTAATGATTTTTATGGATATTAATAATCTATTTTTCATTGGAGTTTTTATTCTCTTTCTAATTGCACAGACTCGTACATAATCAGTCAATTATGTCAACTACTTTTGGGACATCTTAAATGAATGGCAAAATTCAATCTCAACATTTTTTTTACGAAACATACACTTTAATACTTAAATACTCTTCAATTTTTTTTATTAGTCTAGGTTATTTTTCTCTTTTTTAAGATAATTAATTTATTAATAATTTTTTTATTTAATATATTTTATTATTAATATACTATATTTTTATTAATAAATTATTAATTAATTTTGTTAGATTCTTAATATGCATATATTTTTTCATATTTCTTATTAAATAATGAAAAAATTGAATTATTGATATATTAGTCAATGATGAACTTTAATTCTTTTTCTCAAAATAATGAAATTTTATTAGTTTTGATATTTAGTATTAAAAAATTAACAATAATTATTTTTAAGATAATTATTTATTAATATAAACAAAAATATATTTGCAAAAAAATTATTATTTTAAATAAGTTAATCATTTTTCTTAATCTATGTAAAAATAAAAATATCACTTTTTCCAGACGTAAGAAATATTATCTAATAATTAATATACATAAAATGTATAAAATAAATAACAAAAAATACAAAATGTGTTTAAATCTTTATAAAAATAAATACATTCAATTATAATACATATAATTGTAAATAGTTATTGGACAATTTTTTTTATCTCTATAAATTTATATCATGCCCATTAACATTTCTTTCATTTATTTTTTAAGTTGTTACCCAACTTTTAGTATGTGAGGTTAGGAAACTTTCCAATATAAGGGTGATTATTGACAATAGTTAATAATAATAATAATATTGAAATTATAAATTATGATATCCTTTATTGTTTTGATACCATTTGAAACCAACTATGATTAATATCATTATTAAAAAAAATAATCCCATTAAAGAACTAATTCATTGTTAGTTCTTTATCCTAAAAATAACATGTTTTTTTATTATGATGAAAAAGGCTTCATTTTCAAAGTAGACAAAAAAACATTATATTTAATTTGTTAAGAAACAAATCTAAAGGGAAATATAATACTATAAAAGGGCAATTAGATTAGTATATGAATAATTTAGAGTGCAAGCATGGTGAAATTATCTAAACTATTCAAACTTTGATTTTTAAGATAAATTTATAACCATATATAAATATTTTCTTTTTGAGAACATATAATAAGATTTTTAATATGTTTAATAAAAATTAATAAATAAATCAAATAAAAATTAAAAACTAAGGACAATACCCTTCTGCTCTTGTCCTTTCAAACCCTAGCAATCAATTTGGACCATTCTTACATTTTCATGCAAGTAATGCATTTTTTGTTATGTCAAAATATTCTATGTATAACTTGATAGGTCTCTTCTCTGATAAATTTGCATCCTCATGGGAATAAGGCTCATTTTCACTATTTTTTTATTGTTAAATAAATAATTTTTTTATAAAATTTGATGAGTTTTTAATTATGTTTTATTCTTTATTTATATCTTTTATTATTTAATAGGAGTTTTGTCTTTTTCTTTTTTATGTATGGGTTTGTAATGATTTGCATAGATTGTAGTGATACCATTGGCTATTATTTCTTAAATTAGCACACATAATGAATTTCAATTCTCATTATTCTATAGCCAATAATGGTAGAATATCACTGAATAAATAGAATAGTAAGACATAAGATGATTATAATAAGTTGAGTCTAAAAAAAAAGTTAAGATAATGTGATATATTTTTTTTAATTTATCGTAATCTCTTATATAAAAGTTACTTTTAGAATTGAGTAAATATATAATTCAAATAAATTTGAATAATTTTAACTAGAAAAACATCGCTAATTTTATTTCGCTTCACTCAATCTCAATTTTTTATATGTAGTTTATAGAAATTTTTTTATTTGATTTATTAAAATATATTTTTATATAAACTTGATATTTATATGAAATTTTTTATTTTCGATATATATTCAAAATAATAAAATAATACATAATTTATTGGAAGTTTACAATCATATATTCTCTAGAAAGAAAAAATCAAATAAAAAAATTAATAATTTCTTTTTTTGGGTGCATTTAAATCAAGAAGGTGGACAAACTGATGAAATACATAGTAACACGCACTGCTCTCTCCCACCTAATATTATTAATTTATCCATTTAATGATAAAAAACTTTCAATTAATTAATTATTATTTCTTCACCGATATAAATCCCCAAGCAACTTTCTCGAAAATATCTCGCAATAAATCGCCATAAACTCTTTTTTTTTTTTTTTAAAAAAGAAGTGATGAACCTAATTTCTCATATCATCTCTTATCGTCTCATATATTGAAATGATGAACAAAGAACCACTGTATCACGTGATACAATCAGTACCATGTCTCCATCTCCCCGTAAACCCAACTGACCACTCAAAGGCAAGTTTAGTAATATTCTTTCAAATCTAAGGGTAAAGTAGTTTAGCCCCATCCGATAAAAGATTGTCGTTTTATGAGGGATCTGAGAGGGTAAAAATCGCTCTCATAGCTTTTCTCCTATATTATTCGGGTTTACCTCCACCTAAGTTCTTAGCCGTTAGATCTCTTAAACACTAGCATCACAAAAAGAGATGCTGTGATCTTGACTCCTGAGTTACTCAATGGGTCCATGCATTTGCTCGTCCATGGGAATAATTAGGGATGACAAGGGATATGTGAGATGAGTTTCTCTGCTCGCGTTGCACTAATATATTTTTATATCTTATTTACGAGGACACAAGAATTTATCTCCTACACTTAATTATTAATTAATGTAATTTTTTTTAATAAAATAATTTTTTTTACTTTATATTATTAGTTTATTAAATTAATATATTTAGTATGGATAAATATTTTTTTTTTATTTTAAAATAAGGTGAAATAAATATTAAAACGTAGCTTATTACGGTGAGTATAATTATTTTTATTATTTATTTTTTAAAATAACTATTTAATATATATATATATATATATGATTTTTTAATGAGTATCTTTTAAAAATAAAATTTCAAATAAAATATAATTATAAAATAATTATTTATATATATTTTTTTATATCCAAACAATATAAAATTTAAAATTTAAAATTCGTCAACTTTAGGCGGATTAAATTACCATCTCCTGAGGGATAACAACTTAGCAAGTGGACTTTATTGTAGATGATATTTCAGCTTAGACAGTTGTCAGCTAGAGATTCCGCGCCGATAAACTAGACAAAAGGTAGCCGGCTAAGTGGGGACCACAAGTAACTGTACTTATACATAGGTACTCGTTCATATCTACAACAGCCTATCAAAAAATTGATAAGCAATTGGTGATAACTAAGGTTGCTTATCATCCTCTTTATCTGTCTCCTCTTTCCTATAAAAATCGCCATTCCTGCAAGGTTTAATGTTTGTATGTGTATATATATAATTTTCTAGAGGGAGAAAGTCTAGAAGGAGAAAGATAAATCTCGGCTTCATTTCCAGAGAGAGAAAGCTGTGTTTTTTAGAGAGAGAAAGCTTTCCTTAGCTCTCTCTCTCTCTGGGTCTCTCTGATCTCTCTGCTTTGTTTACGAGGTGGGTTTCTTAGAAATTTCGCTTTTTTGCTTTACGCTATAGAATCTATCACTTTAATTTTTAATTTTTTTTTGTGTTTTTATTTTTTTTGCTTGACCTGCTTTTTTTTTTTTGGTTTAATTTTTGCCCTTTGTATCTTTGAATCCTATCTAATATAAAGCTGCTTTCTTTGCCTCTTTGATCCCTAGAATTTTTTTTCAAAACCCTAATTTTGCTTTTATTTTCTCTTCGTTTTAATTGTTTCTGATCCTGATTTCACTTCATATGTTTCGTTAAATGCTTATTATGTCAAGTAATTATGCCCTGAATGATATTTTTGGTGTGTTAATGGAGTATTTTTTGAAGATAGTTAAATGATCTGGTTTGCTTCGAGGTCGATTTCAAATTTATGAGTTTATATCATTATTATTATTTTTTTTTTTTGTTTTGTAAAATGGTCTGTTATTTATGGCTAACTTTTTTTTTTAATTTTCTTTTTGTATTTTTGTGGAATTTTCTCCCCAGATCTAGGGCTAATTAGATTGCTATTTGTGCATTTCTGGGCAAAAACGGAGCGTTTAAGATGTCATCTCTCAGTCGAGAGCTTGTGTTCTTGATCCTGCAGTTCCTTGATGAAGAAAAGTTCAAAGAGACTGTTCACAAGTGAGGTTTTTTTTTTTTTTTTTTTTCTAACATTTAAGTTTTCTGTAATTATTTATTATTTTTATTATTGGGTATGTTTTGAATAATTATCAGTTGCTGATGTGGACAAATTAATTATTGTTTGAAATGTAAAATAGGCTTGAACAGGAATCTGGGTTTTTCTTTAACATGAAGTATTTTGAGGATGAAGTGCACAGTGGTAATTGGGATGAGGTGGAGAAGTATCTCTCTGGTTTTACGAAAGTGGATGATAATCGATACTCAATGAAAATCTTTTTTGAGATTAGGAAGCAAAAGTACCTTGAAGCATTGGATAAGTAAGCATAAGATTCTTCATTTTTGACATCAGTTTCTACTTTAGGAATAATAATAACTTGTATGCGATAATTGTCTACTATGTGGATGACAATATTTGAGGTTTTGATAGGCATGATCGGTCCAAGGCAGTGGATATATTGGTAAAGGATTTGAAAGTATTTGCAACATTCAATGAGGAGCTTTTCAAGGAAATCACACAGCTATTGACATTGGAGAATTTCAGGTATAACACATGGGCTAAATAAATTTTGGTCTCAGTGTGAAATAACTGTAGCAATTGTAATGAAAATGATTGTGTTTACAGGGAGAATGAGCAACTATCCAAATATGGAGACACAAAATCAGCAAGAGCAATTATGTTGGTGGAGCTGAAGAAGCTTATTGAAGCAAATCCCCTGTTTCGTGATAAATTACAATTTCCTAACCTTAAAAACTCAAGGCTGCGGACTCTCATTAACCAAAGGTATTTTACAGGGACGCTTTATAGTTTTTCTTTTTTCTTTTTTTCTTTTTTTTTTCAAGTTACTTCATGGGCTTTATTGCTTGACAATTTTCTTCTCTCATTATCTTTATAGTAGAAATGGTATGAATCCACCTGTCTTTCGTGGTACTTAATATTTCACACGTATAACATTAAAAGATAAGTTATTATCTGTGTAATCTGTGGCTGGCTTGTGCCATTGAAACTATTGTTGTTCTCTTCGTTGTTTAATTAATGTGACGTTCTTTCGTAATTTCTGGAATATATGTGTAAAGGCTTGGAGTAGGCATATCTAGTCAGTTTTAGCCTTTGGGAATGTGCACTAATGTAATAGATTTAGCATTAGCTATTTTTTTTCGTACATGATGTGAAAAAATAAATAACTTCTTGTCTAAATTACAGCTTGAATTGGCAGCATCAACTTTGTAAAAATCCAAGGCCAAATCCAGATATTAAAACTCTCTTTGTGGATCATTCATGCGGGCAACCAAATGGTGCTCGGGCTCCATCACCTGCAAATAATCCACTGCTTGGATCTTTACCAAAAGCTGGAGGGTTTCCTCCTCTCGGTGCACATGGGGTTGGTTATCTGGCTTGGTCTGTTTTAATACTGTTTTAGTGATGTATACTAATCTTAATGAGCTTGGATTTTTGTACCAGCCATTTCAACCTACACCAGCACCAGTTCCTGCGCCCCTGGCAGGTTGGATGTCTAATCCTTCCACTGTAACTCATCCAGCAGTTTCTGGTGGAGGAGCCATTGGTCTTGGTGCGCCATCAATCCCAGGTAGTATCCTTAGTTTGATATAAATAAATTTCTCCACATTGTCATGCTGACATTGTATGAAATAGGTAGTTCTTTGTTTTTAACAACAGATGTGTTTTGTTTCCTTGCATAGCTGCTTTGAAGCATCCAAGGACTCCTCCAACTAACCCTTCTGTAGACTACCCATCTGGAGATTCTGATCACATTGCAAAAAGAACAAGGCCAATGGGAATTTCTGATGAGGTAGCTAACTTTGTTTTCACCATATTCTGATATGTAATTATGAATCTATCCATTAGTTTTTATGTTCATGAAACTTATTCTGAAACTATCTACTTCTAATTATTTATGCTTGTTAATTTGCCATCTTTTTTTGTTTTTGTTATTTCTGCCAAAGTTATCCAGATATGTATATATATGGTTTTTATTTTGTAACTTTTCTATTTGTGCAGGTAAATTTGCCAGTCAATGTGTTGCCAGTATCGTTTCCAGGACATGGTCATGGTCAGACTTTTAATGCACCAGAGGACTTGCCGAAGACTCTTGTACGAGCTTTGAATCAGGGATCATCTCCTATGAGCATGGATTTCCATCCCGTTCAACAAACTCTTCTCCTAGGTCTATATTATTTTTGTCTTTCATTGGTTGATATTCTCTGTGGTACCTGGTAATTGATTAACTGGATATTCTCAATGTGCTGCTACAGTTGGTACCAATGTGGGGGATGTTGGGCTATGGGAAGTTGGTTCTAAGGAGCGATTGGTGTTAAGAAACTTCAAAGTTTGGGATATTAGTACATGTTCAACGCCTCTGCAGGTTTATCCGTTGTGTTTTATTGTCAATACTCTGATTAGTGTACATACTTTATGTTTAATACCTGTCTTATTGAAATTACTTATAACTGAACTTATTTTTCATGAAATGCAGGCAGCTCTAGTCAAGGATCCTGGTGTTTCTGTGAACCGTGTGATTTGGAGTCCTGATGGTTCCTTATTTGGTAAGCCAAAATGTTTTACAGTTCATTGTTGCATCACAGAATGCATCCATAAAATGCTTTAGGGTTGGAAAGGAACTTCACTGATGCGTCTTCTCTGTTACAACGACAGGTGTTGCATACTCGAGGCATATTGTACAAATATATTCTTACCATGGGGGTGATGATGTAAGGCAGCACTTGGAGGTATATATATATATAACATTATGTTGAGCCAAAGTATGGGTTTTGTTACTTATGATATTTGATTTTTTCAAGTGGAAAATAACAGTAATGTTTTTGATGTTCAGATTGACGCTCATGTTGGTGGAGTAAATGATCTTGCATTCTCCACCCCTAATAAACAACTCTGTGTAATAACTTGTGGTGATGACAAGACTATCAAGGTTTGTTTTTTCGGATTATCATTTATATCTGTTTCAGACAAGTGTTGGTCATTTGTTGCTTATTTATTTTGTAAATGTTAGGTGTGGGATGCTGCTACTGGTGCAAGACAGTATACATTTGAAGGTCATGAAGCTCCTGTTTACTCTGTTTGCCCTCACTATAAGGAAAACATTCAGGTAACTTGTTAATTCTCACAAACTTTCTGTTTTTTCACCACCTTCCAGTTGTTGCCTGTTACCTACTTTGGGTTTGTCATGGTTCTATCTCCTTCAACAGATTATTGCCAATCTCCACTTGTGCTTGATATTCTTTTTTATTTTTCTCCCTTAGTTTATCTTTTCAACAGCATTGGATGGGAAGATAAAAGCATGGTTGTATGACAATTTGGGATCTAGAGTTGATTATGAGGCTCCTGGTCGCTGGTGCACGACCATGGCTTATAGTGCTGATGGTACAAGGTCGGTATACTCAACTTACTGTACCAATAATACTTGTCTTTGGATGTTTATTGGTGCATGAACTGAAATCGAATTTTCGTTGATTCCCTTCTCTGGTTTCTGGGTGGAAACTGTAGGCTCTTTTCATGTGGGACAAGTAAAGATGGGGAGTCACATATCGTTGAATGGAATGAAAGTGAAGGTAATGTGAAAAGGAGCTATCAAGGCTTCCGGAAACGTTCTTTGGGGGTTGTGCAATTTGATACGACAAAGAACCGATTTTTGGCCGCTGGTGATGATTTCTCTATCAAGTTCTGGGATATGGACATTGTTCAACTTTTGACGTCAATTGATGCTGATGGAGGCCTTCCAGTAAGTTCATTTTGTACTAGTAATTGTAAGAGCATATTTTGATAATGATAGGTGCTCAATTTTGGCTTTACTTATTCTCAGGCTAGCCCGCGTATCCGCTTCAACAAAGATGGCACCCTCTTGGCAGTTTCTGCCAATGAGAATGGTATTAAAATACTGGCAAATTCAGATGGTGTTAGGTTGCTGCGCTCATTTGAGATCTCTTATGATGCCTCACGAGCATCTGAAACTGTTATGAAGGTATTATTATTAGATTATTTGTTATTTTATGTCTACCTGTTATTAATCAAGTCTTGCCTAACATGTGTTTTTTTGTGCAGCCTATAATTAACCCAATCTCAGCAGCAGCAGCAACTAGTGCGGGACTTGCAGACAGAAATGCTTCTGTGGTTACTATTCCTGGAATGGTTGGTTGGACGTGCTTATTCTTTTATATCCAGCAACACAATGTTATACTATTAGCAACTTGAATAGCAACTACCCTTCAATCGCACTTAAGTATTCATATGTTTGTAAAAGTTTGTTTTATTTATGAGAAGTAGAGTAGATACTACAAGCATGATGAAATGAATTTTCTGTTAGTACCATATGAATTTTGTCATCCCCTTTGTTTAAAGAAAACTGATTTTTGCAGAATGGAGATGCTCGGACATTGGGAGATGTGAAACCTAGAATAACTGAAGAATCTAATGACAAATCAAAGATATGGAAGGTCACTGAAATTAGTGAAGCATCTCAATGTCGGTCCTTAAGGCTTCCTGAGAACCTGAGAGTGAACAAGGTACAAATTTTCTCAATCGGATCTTCTTTCTATATCATTTTGTTTCCCTGAAGTACTTTCATGGATGATAATGGGATGATTGTCTTTTACGTCTTTCATTAATTCAGTGGACTGGATTATGATTTCATATCAAGTAGTCTCATGAATTTCTCCACTTAGAAAACTTTGTTTGGTTATTTCCTTCTTCGATTGATGATATCCTCATCAGCTTCCTTCTTGAATACTGCAGATATCAAGGTTAATTTATACAAATTCAGGTAATGCCATTTTGGCATTAGCATCAAATGCAATTCATCTGCTATGGAAGTGGCAACGAAGTGACCGAAATTCAACTGGCAAGGTATAGAAAATTATTTTCATCAATCAATCTACTTTGTATTTTAGTTAAATTTCTAAATAAGTTCCACCATGCCTGAACGATGGTTCTTTATTCTGTAGGCGACTGCCAATGTGTCACCTCAATTATGGCAACCATCAAGTGGCATCCTGATGACAAATGACATTACTGATACTAACCCAGAAGAGGCTGTGCCCTGCTTTGCTTTGTCCAAAAATGATTCTTATGTTATGTCAGCATCTGGAGGAAAGATTTCACTTTTCAATATGATGACATTTAAGGTACTGTATAAATCCTTGGTTCTAATTTGGATTCGTCTGCCAATTTCATTTGAGTAAATTCTTCTTCTCATGTGCAAGTGCAGACAATGACAACGTTCATGCCACCGCCACCTGCTGCAACATTTCTTGCTTTTCATCCTCAAGATAATAATATAATTGCTATTGGCATGGATGATTCCACAATTCAGATCTACAATGTTCGCGTTGATGAGGTATAAGTTGTTTTGAACAGTTATTTTCAACATTCATGTTTAGGAGCAACACTTTTTATTTAGTACTGTTGTAATTGATGCAGGTCAAAAGCAAGCTCAAAGGCCACTCTAAAAGAATAACTGGCCTTGCCTTCTCCCATGTGCTGAACGTGTTAGTTTCATCAGGAGCAGATGCTCAGGTGATGATTGGCCAACGACATAATTCAGTGCTTAAATAAATTTTCAGGCATTATGAAAAAGAAATTTGTTACTTTTTTTTTTGAAATGGTACAAATATAAGAATCTATGTTCTCCATCTCCTTGTACGGCATGAACTACTTTTCCTATTTTCAACTTTTTACATTTTCTATGCTTCTTTATTCAATACAAAAACTAGAATTCCTAAATCTGGGGGCTCCTTTCTTTTGGGTCTCTCACTTTGAAGTTTGAACTGATGGTCAAAGTTGTTGTATTGGCTTGCTAAACATCACTCTGTTTTTTTTCCAGCTTTGTGTATGGAACTCTGATGGGTGGGAAAAACAGAAGACAAGATTTTTGCAGGTTCCACCTGGGAGGTCAACAGGACAATCAGACACACGTGTACAGTTTCATCAGGACCAGATACAATTCCTGGTTGTACACGAGACTCAGCTTGCTATATATGAAGCAACAAAACTAGAGTGTGTAAAGCAGGTAGCTTTTGTCTCTTTTTGAACTTCTTTAAGCAACGTAACACCATTTTGATCTTAATTCTTCAATTTTTTTTTATTTTTTTAGTGGGTTGCACATGAATCTTCTGCACCAATCTCTCATGCAACATTCTCATGTGATAGTCGGCTGGTATATGCTTGCTTCTTAGATGCAACAGTATGTGTGTTTAGTATTCAAAATCTGAGATTACGTTGTCGCATCAATCCTTCCTCTTATCTTCCTGCTAATGTCAGGTAACACACTTACACTATTGCTCAATGTAGATCCATTTATATTCATCTCCCCTTACTTGGATGACTAGTTTCCATATGAGTTTTAGCTGGTATACATTTTTGGCGACCAATAGTTCCCTATTTTGTTCCAATTGATTCTCACGGTAATGTAATTTTATGAAGCAAAGCTTGAATGTTAGCATGCTTCTTGTCGGTTATTCTCTAATATTTTTTTTCCTGGGCATGCTTACTAGCACAACAGAAATAAGACTAATATTTTTTTTCCTGGGCATACTTACTAGCACAACAGAAATAAGACTAACCATCATTTTGCAATGGGGAGTGCCTTGGTCCATGCCCTGTATAAAATTGGGTTTGCCGTATTCTTGGCCTCAATTACCATTTCAAAGGTGGAATATCTCATTATTTTGTTGTTCTAGAGAAGGCAAATGGTCTAAAGTGTAAACCAAGTAGTGATATATTATGAAACTATTAGTTACTTTTTCCAAAATTTAGACATCGTACCTTAAGGAAATATTTAAAAAGTAGAGAGAGAAAACATAAATTTTATTATGTTTGAAATCTTTTATTGTGGATAGTGCTAAATTACCAGGAATGAGTTTGAAAATATGCTTAAAACATATCAATCTCTTTCATCTCTGAGTAATTCTTGGGATGTTATATTATTAGTCAATGTTTGTGCTTATTCATTGAAGTCATATGACCATTTTTAGCTTGGTTTAGTAAGAATAGTGCCTTTACCTCCTGTATATGTAACAGCCATGTCAATTTTAACACTTGTTCACCATACAGCAGTTCCAATGTCTACCCGCTCGTAATTGCTGCACATCCTCAAGAAGCGAATCAATTTGCATTGGGACTATCTGATGGTGGGGTTCATGTCTTTGAACCCCTTGAATCTGAAGGAAAATGGGGCGTGCCTCCACCTGCTGAGAATGGGTCAGCAAGCAGTGTGCCAGCTGGTCCTTCTGTTGGACCTTCAGGTTCAGATCAAGTCCAGAGATGATTGAATGACTGCCAAAGCACAAGTTCTTTTACATGCTTGGCTTGCTGGCCCAGTCCCAAGTTAGGTACGACTGTCTTCTATGCTTTTCTGAGCGTTGCTTTTACAGTAGCAGCCCAAAGAAATGAATTTTTTTTCAGTGCAAACCATTTTGTTTAGTCAGTTGTAGACTTTTGGTTGGATAACCATAACCCTGGCAACCACATGTATATTGTTGCAGTATGAACTGTTTTTGAATTTTTCCCTTTATGAATTCATAATTAGCTTATCCAAAGACCTCTCTTTTACCCTCGGTCAAGTTGGCTTTGTAATTTTCTGTTTAAATTTGACTTGATATACCCTTGTTTTCTTCCACCTTTTTCTCACATCTATTATTTCATTTTTGTTTGCAGTTTGAGGTTCATGGTATGTCCTTTACTCAAGGAACAACTTGCAAAAGATGTAGATTTAGCATGTTTTGTCAGATACTATGTAAGGTAAATGCTGTAGGAAATATTACTAGTGAAATGCTTTTCACCCTTTTAGAAAGAAATATCTTGAAGATTTTTTTTTTTATTTGTTGTGTTTATTTTTTTTTTCCCTTTTCAATTGTTTAATAGTTTGAAATTTTTATTATTTGGTCCAGAAAGCATCCTCAAATATTGAAGCTTCTTCTTCTACTTTCCCTTTTCTCATTTTAATGTGTCTATATACGGAAAACCTCTGTTTTTTTTTCCCTTTCTTCTCTTCCCCATCTTCTTGGAAATATTAGACATCAGCCATTGATGAAGTAAAATATTTTACTCATTCTATCTGCTAATTTAGGTCCCATCATATGGAGTATGAAATGAATGTGAACTAGGGTCTTTTTTATTGTGATTTTGATTTGTGTTTCAAATGTAAAATCATAAGAAATAAACATGATTATAAATTTTAAATACTCAAATCATATTTTAAATAACTAGCTTTTGAGTGTTGAGTTTCAGTACTATACTCCTTGTTGTCTATATTCCCCTTTTGGTGTCGGAAGAATTCCCAATGTCGTCCGCAAAAGAAATAATCAGAGCCCATTTTAGATTTATTAAACTTTGTATGAAAGGCTTAATAAACATTAAAGAAACAAAGAAACGACCAAAACCCCAACCATCGATAAAGCAATGAATGATAACTTATTGGTATAAACATATTTAATAGAGTTAACTTAAGGTTAAATTATCTCTTAGTAGTGCTTTTTAGTTCTTTCTGAGTTATTGGTTTAATTATTCTATTATTTCGGTTGAAGAATATGTACTATTTTTCAAGTAAATTTAATATTTTTATACTTCTGTTTTTATTTTCATTGTATTTGTATATCAAAATGTATTGTTTTAAATTCATGGAATGAAAAATTCTAATTTATTTGTAATTATAAAAAAAAAAAAATAAAAAAAAAAAAAATCTATTGTTCATAAATTTTTGATTGGTTTCAATAGGTTTCTAGCTAAAATCCGTTGGAATCTTTTTAATTATTGGTTTCTCAAGTCACTTGGGTCTACTTCAATTTAAAGGAGGGATCGAATTTGGTTTCTCACTGGTTTGAATTGGATCGTAACTAGTTAAGAACTGATTCCACGTATTTTCGGATCAAGTTGAAACCTGGCATGTGAACAGGGCAAGCAAATAGTCTCACTTGGCCTGTGAACAAGGCCTGTAAGAAAAATGGCCATAGCAACAAAATAGTGGATAGACCTGTAACAATAATTCGTATTTGTAAGGGTAAACATAAATTTTGGCAAAGTCACGAGATTTCAGTTTTGAGTTTAAATTTCGGAGTTCCTATACTATGTAAGAAGTGTTCCAATCATTTAGTTATTACCCCAATTATAAGTACATTTTACTTCCAAATTTACTTATAAAATGGTTGTAAATTCAGACTCAGTTTACTCAATAATTTTAAACATAGATAAATTTAATTCAATATATATATATATATAACCCTACTTATATTTTATATTTTTCTAATACAATTATAATAAATATTGTTAAGCTTCTCATTCATTTATATTTTTTATAATAATTATATTAGAATGAGATTTTATATTAAATATATTTATTATTTTACTTTCATTAATAATAGGTTTTAATTAAAAAATATAATTAGTTATTATTTTTTACAATAAAATTATTAAAAAATTTTAAAAATTAACATGTATATTTTTTTCTCTCATTAATTTTAATCCCAAAAATGATGCAGTAATTTGAAGTGCTAGCCCACATCTTTGTCGGTTTTACTGGAGGATTAATGGACTCAACCCCAAATGGCATTGGTATTATATATATGTATATATATAACATATCTTGCCTTTTTCTATTTTCAGATAAAAAGTAGTCTCGTAATTGTGAGTTGATACAGCAGCTTGTGTACAATTTTAAGTACCTAAATTTTTTTATAAAAATTTATAAAAATTATAATTTAATAGTATTTTATATAATAAATTTAATGATATATTATTTATACTAAATAAAAATCAAATTGAATGTATTATAAATTTTGTGTATTATGTGAATTTAAATTTAAAATTATTTTGACAAAAGTTTTCGGTCTTTAATTTTTTTTTTTTTTTAAGTAATGAGAGGAGTAATAGAGGATTTGAATTTTTCAAATGGTATATATATTTATTGTTAGACTATATGTTATTGTGCAATTATTAACAACTGTTGTATTTCAAATTTTTTTATTTTTTAGTTGAAAATTCATGTAATTAGTAAATACTGATTGAAATCTAAATATAGCTTCCCCTCCCTCCTCTCATTTATTTCACCAAATAAGAATGAATAGAGAACTAAAGTTTTATGGCGCTTCAAATAAAATTTCATTTGATTTACAAATATTCACAAAGTGAATAAATTTATAAATAAATTATTATGCTTAACACATTAAGTATGTAGTATTAAATATTTTAAAAATAAAATTAAATATGTAACATATTTTAAATTTACACCCTAATTAATTTATATCTTTTTTAGTTTAAATTGTAACAGTATTCAAAAAAATGCACTTTTATTAAATTTAAAATTTATTTATAAATTCTATTCACTCAAATTCAATTTAATTATAGCTCTAAAAGTGATTTATATTCATTCATCATATATTTTAATTATACAATAAAACCATCGGAAATTCCATTATTAATCTTTTAATCAAGTCGAGATCGTAAAAAATTATTATATAATAAATATTATTATTTTATCAAATAGTAAAAAATTATTATACAATAAAAATTATTATATTAATTTATCAAATATAATAATTTATAGAGATTTCACTGTAGTTGCAATAAGGAACAGATGATTAATTATGACAATGAACCCCATCGTCTAGCCACCACCTGTAACAGACACTCCACATTTGCAGATGCAAATGCAACATTCTAGATTTGAGAATGCATTTGCAAACATTAAACTCGAGAGATGGGAAAAATCAACAATTAAACAAAAATTAGAAATGCTCATGAATACATTTAAAAATAAAAGGTTCAGCTATACACAAGAATGGAATTTGCTGAGGAAACTGTGCAAAGAAGCTCAAATATTATAAAGAAACATTAATTCATAACAATCAGTCATCCAAGAATATACACAGGATTTTCAATTTTTGTACTAGTTAACCACAAGCACAAAAGATTGCCGAGGAAGCTTATCTACAATTTCTTTCATACCGGAACAACATGAAAGAAAGCTTCACATAACAGGCAAATTCATTTTTTTTAACGAGCATCCCATGACAAACATTCAGGCCTACCCATATTTACAATTCATCACTTGTCTTTATTAAGCTTAATGTTATTATTTAAAACATCTTAGCTCCCTCGTGCCAACCAAAGCTATTTACAGAGTGTCCCATATTACCTCCTCAACTACTCAGGCCGAAAGCTCACCAGTTGTGGAAGATCAGTGGATTGAAGCTTCTTGATGTCATTGGCAGTTACCTTGCATGACTCCAAGGTTAATGATTTTAAATTTTTCAGTGGCTTCAGATGCTGCAATCCTGCACTGGTTATTCGAGAATTTGACATGTTCAAAGAGATCAATCCTGTCAACCCTGCATGACCACAGATGGGGTTTGAGATTCTAATCCACTACCGAACATAAGCAAATGGAATGAGGTAAAACATTCAAAGCAAGATGGTTCGGTTATTACCAGAAATCATTTCCAATGATTTATTTGTCAGGTTGCAGTTCTGTGACAAATTTAGCAATGACAGGGATGAAAGATCTTTGATATTCCTTATGCCTGCATCAGTTAATCCTCCACCACATATTTCCAAAGACTGCAGGTTTTTGAATTCTACACAAGAACAAGCAATTGAAAAACAGTATGAGAAGAGGTAAGGAGAAGGCAAGAGCTTTTTTTTTTGTTTTTTTTTTTAAAAACATGTTTAATGTTCCTTGTGCAATCAGCACTGCATAGCATACTTCGCAGATGGTTTGTTCCAGAATCTGTAATTCGAGCTCCAAACAGATCCAAATGTCTCAATCCAGTCAAACCTGCAAAGAAAAATACCGAAATATAGAGCAAGTTGCATTCACTTAGTACTCGGAACCCAAAAAAAAAAAAGAAAGATGTTAAATTTAGATTGCATGATTCAGACAATAGCAATTTCATATGACATACAATTTAGATTGCTGCTCACAAACTCCACAAGTTACAATAAATATGGTAAACATTCTTAAAGAAAAACCATAAACATAAATTCCAAGACTAAGAATCAACCATTACTCCACAGAAAACTTCCACTACAAATATTCTCATCAAATTAATTTATTTCTTCTGTCCTAAGTTCAATATGTAAGCCTTCTATCATTTATTTAACATCAAATCATCCATCCCTTTCCTGACTCACAATGACTAGTTCACCTCAATTAAAATAAAACTTAGTTGAGATCCAATTTTGCCTTCAATCTAGATGGGTAAGCAATAACAGAGAGGAGTGTTCAACGCATCTAGAGAAAAATCATATGAAAATAGGATCTCGCCATTATATTGCAGACTCTTGTCAGTCTGACAGATGAACCCAATTTGCTACAATGAAGAAACCTCTAGAGTGCTGAGGCTGGTGACAAACTGCGATCAAATAAATCTTGTAACCAGGATACATGTTTTTTTTTTTTTTGGAATAACAGAGAGTTCTAGATGCCCCTGCTAGACTTGTTGATTGCAACAGTGACAAGAAAACAACTAGAGAAAGTGGTGCTTCAGCGTGAAAATATTGAACATAACATATTTTAAATTCAATACCAAAAAATAAGCTCACTTAATTGAAAGAAAAAATATAGTAGAGATTTTAAGGAATCAACTATATCAAGAAACAGGACATCTACAGGCACTATTCCCACTTACTTGTCAGGGCTGCAAGTCCACTATCTGTAATTTGACGTGCATCTAAATTAAGTGATTTAAGAGATGATAATCCAGACAATTTTCTTATACCACCATCCGTAATCATAGTGAATGACAGATTTATACTCTCCAAATTGGTCAAACCTAAAAAGAAAAGACACAAAATAAAAATATTAGGCCATGCAAGGCATATAAACAAATAAAATATTAGGTTATTGGGTGCACATAAACCATGAATTCATAAAAGGAATTGAGGAGAGAAAATTTGGTAGGAACTAGGAACTGCTTGATTATCTTCCACATCAAGCATTTATACAGGAACTACCTTATGGTGACTCATGCAGGGAAAATTCCCACAAAAGTACAGCTTTTGTCCCTTGAACTTGTTTGTATTGCATCAAAATAATTATCAAGTCCTGAAGATCTTAATATTAAAACTAATATCATGATTTCCATATTCCATTACAGTCCAATTGAATAGGTGTGCATTTGACATAAAGGTGGACTTGGATGTGTTTCAAGTGAAAAACCATAAATGACTAACATAACATCAAATTGAAATACCTATTCATTCCAAATTCTCATCTATCCAAATAGGCCCTTATGGAGAATTGTATTTCCTCTCTTTCTCTCTCTCACTGAAAAATTAAAAAAGAAAAATCCCAGCGGGAACTTTTCCTAAGAATCATTTCAATCTGTGACTTTGAATTCCATTCCTGGTGATGATTCACGTACTTGAGACACAAGAGCATAAGCATGCCAGCTGTCAGATGGCAGTGAAAAAACAAAATTTGCATCCAACAGTTGGTGTGCTCATGCAGCTGTGCACACGAAGGCACTGTAAGGCACCCTTTGATTCCCCTCAAGTTATATGGTAAAGTCAAATTGGATTGTCAATATTTGATTAAATTATGCTTCTTATGCTTAGCAGGCAACACCAAAAACTTCATTTCAAGTAGCCTTTTCTGGAAATTATTCCTTCATTAAGGTAGATATCAAAAGGACGAAACCATTCATAAGAGCAATACAGTATTCATATTATGTGTTGCTCCTTCAGCCAAACTAGATTTTCAAACTAATTCCAGTATCATATCATGTCTAATATCAATGGCTAAGCATTGCTTACAATCTTTGCCTATAGACCAGCCTATGATAACCATGGCCTATGCCTCACAGGCCTACTCTTGATAAAGTAAAATCTGGAAAATTATATACTGCAGCTTTCTTTGAAAAAAAAAATGTTATTCTTCTGAGCATTGCAGAAATGTAGAGGCAAAGAGGGCCCCTTGTCCAAACAGATCTCACTTGACAGACTTCGCAGGCTAAGTTCAAATTGAGAAGAAAAGAACATCTCAAATTCATAAGTTATCCAAAATATAACAGCTGAATGAAACCAGTAACTCTAAAGACTCCAAAGCAAGCAAAGTTGACAACTAGAGCAGGTAACCCTCTATCATCAGCTAGAATCTCCAATAATGGAGAGTGATCAATGAAAAGCAAGCAATCACAAAGATGATATGAATTAAAAGAATCATATCTATACTGCAGACAGTGAAGGAATATAATCAATGAAGGAAAAAGGAATATCTATTTGGCACTGATTGTATATATCAATTCACACTAGAGCAGGTAACCCTCTATCATCAGCTAGAATCTCCAATAATGGAGAGTGATCAATGAAAAGAAAGCAATCACAAAGATGACATAATTAAAAGAATCATATCTATACTGCAGACAGTGAAGGAATATAATCAATGAAGGAAAAAGGAACATCTATTTGGCACTGATTGTATATATCAATTCACATGTAGGAAATAAATATCTAACCAGATAGGTGGTGCAGTCCACTGCTTCCAACTTCAGTGTCTGACAGCACTAAACATTTCAATAGTTGAAGGCCTAAAATACCAAACAATATTTGGCAAATTAGTGCTGCTGATAGAGGGAAAAAAGATGGGAAAAATCATGAAAATGAATAATGGTACACTTCAAACAACATCATTATGTTCATCCAAGGAAAAGAGGAGAGTAGAAAAAGAATTGACCAGGAAGCAATATATATATATATATATATATATATATATATATATATATATATGTTAAATTAAGATACCGAGGTCAAAAACTTTGAACAATGCATAGGCAAAGCTTTTCCTCAATTTGTTGCTACATAACAAGGCTTCTGATGAAAAATACTGGCTTTATGTCAACATAAACTTGCCACCACACTCTTGACTGTTGATAACAAATTATATGTGCATGCAATTTTTTTTTTGTTGCCCCTTCAAGAATTTAGAAGTGAAGTATACAAGTTTCAGCTGATTAAAAACAACACATTTGCAATGGAACGGTTCTTTAAAGCAGAGGCATCGATTTCAGACAATTTCATCATTAATCTAGCTCTAATTTGAGACCTCTCACACAACATAAAATAGTATCAATTTCATCTACTTGGAAAATGCAAACTAACAAAAAATGAATCAGCAATTCATATCACCTTAGTATTAAATTCATACAAAATCTTGGGTGTGTAAAATATTTAATCAGTCATACAAAGCATGCTTCTATAACCTTTCTATTAGAAGAAATTAAAACCAAAAATATTGAAATAAACACATCAGGAAAAAAAACAAGAGGCAAACCAATTAATGACCTGTCATATTAGCCAGACCCTCATCACCAATTCTGCAAGAATCCAAGTTCAAGCTCTCCAAATTTGTCAAACCTGCTCAAAACAATGTAAAAAGATATATTTAAAAAAATTCATCCAACATAATTTTTTTCATAGTTTATTAGCAACTGGAATGCACAATATTTTTAGACATGTCAATATAAAATACTACAAAAGTTCAAGATATTCAATAAACTTGGAACAGCTAACAAGACTTTCTGCTGATAGTATTGCAATTTGTAAACACGGATAAAATTTAGAACCATTTTGCAGATAACCAGATACAAAACTAAGTTGCAATGCCTCCAATAGTGATGTTTGGCTAGCATGTATTCTGGGCACAAAAAATTCAAGGGGGAAGTTAATGGCACGACTGAGTACACAGTTCAAATATTAGGTTGACATAGTTTATGGACAGAAGAAAATTCATACCATTAAATGGGAGGGGGCAGTCTGTGTATGAACCAAAGGAGCATCAGAGGAATTAAGATACTTCCACCTTGTTAGATTTGAAAATCCATGATTTTGGGAACTACTATTACTTACTTTCTGCTTTAGTTTCCACACATTCTCATCTTTTTGAGGCACCTCTCAATTTATTATTAATTAATATCCACAAAACTTATCCATAATTAACCAGTAAAAAAAAAAAATGAAATAATTAAAATCAAGTCTTGGCATTTAAAAAAAAAATAAGTGAAAAAGAAACTACCTTTCAGGTGCACCAAACATGCATCTGTGATGTCATTGAAGCCCAAGTTTAGCACCTTTAGTTTTTTGAGCTCTGAAAATGACAAGGCATACATAAGCGCAGGGATCATTTGTAAAGTTTTAGCAAGCATCAACTGTAGTTTTTCAACTTTAGAAGCATCAGCTGGCTTTTAACATGCACTACCAACAGGATATATTTGAATCAAATCAATACTTACTGGAAAAACCCTCACATCCATCATCAGAAAGATGGCATCTGTTAAGATTCAAATACAATAGAGAAGCAAGATCTGCATAAAACAGGGTATAGTAGAAGTCAGGTTAAATCCAACATTCAGCACAAGATTAACAGCGAGAAATAGACAGTTTACAGAGATTATCGGATCCATATCCAGAAACATTAATCAAATTGTATTACACCCATTCAGTCACAGAAAAACAAAGCCTACCAAGCATCATATCTATTCCAGACCAAATGCATGAGTCAGGTGCATAGTATGTCACCCACATCAGAACTATAATCTCACAAACTTGCCAAGCAAGTGAATGGCAGCAAGCTGTGATACTGATACTGATACTGAAAGGTGTCATGACTAATAGAAATGTTATGCGTCAAATGAAATGCAAACCTGAGAGAGTGACCAAGGATGCAGCCGTTACTGGGCACCCCTCCAAGTTTAATAGATTAAGCTTATGCAAACCTGAAACATAAAACTAGTAATCAATCTTTTCCTCTCATTCAAGTGTAAGAATTAACTTCAATATAATGGAGATTTTTTAGTTGTTGAGTCAAACAGCTGAAGGGCAGTAGTTTTATATAACATGGTTGTAAAATGTGAGAGCAAACTTATCAGTACTGAATGTGCACCTCTAACTATCAAAAGGAAGTATCATTTAACCTCATTAGGAAGTACGCCTATCTCACAGACAGTGCTCAATATAACAGAAGGTTCAAAGGCCATGTAAAAGGAAAAGTTTCAGTTCAACCAATTTAGCCCCTTTCTAGTGATGCAGATAAGTAAGTCAAGAAAATTCAAATTCAAGGACTTGAAAAATTTAGAATTATGGTCCAGATTCCATCTAAGATTTATTTCAGACATTACAGTATATTTCTAATCATTTGAGTTATATTTATATGCCTATTTTACTTAAATTAATAAGTTGTTGGTCAAATACTTTAAAAACAAGAGCAATTACGACATTTCCAGCTTTGCTAGAAAATCTGTCAATATCTTCCTGGGAGTTAAGTTTCATTTTAGAATCTTAGTTTGAGTCCTTTTTGCCTGGATATAACATTATTCCTTTACTTTTGTTTAGGAGTCCAACCTCTTAGGATTAAGATGAATTTTGGAATTCCTTGACCTTTAAGTTTTAGGAGTAGTGTGGGTCTTAAATACTCATGCTTGTAATGCTTTATTTTTAAAGTCCCATTCAATAAATTCCAGTAAATTATGCTTTTATCTTTAATTCGAGTGATGAAATTTTAACCCTAACAAGTGTGATACTTTCATGATAAGAGTGAATCCTAGATCCTATTAGTGTGATGCTAGTAGTTTATTTTTGTTTGTTTAATTTCCCTTAAATTTCTAAATTAATTCAGATCTGTCACACTAATTTTAAGATCTAATTCTTAATTTCTCTGTAAGCCCTAGCCCTAATCTCCTAAAACAAGTTTTCCCAAATGGTCCTCAACTCTTAGAAACATTAAACAGCTGTCACTCACTATGCAAAGCAAGGAATGGCCCATGTTTCAAAGAGTGTGGGATAATTTTGCTATTTTTAATAGTAACACAAATTAAATACCTTTCAAATAAGAAATGCCCACATCTGTAACCTTACTGCAGGAAATTTGTAATCCTTTCAAGTTTGTCAACCCTGAAACAAAATTGACTGAGCAATTTACACAGCAGGCAAGGCTGGAAAATTTAATAGATTAAAGTTGAAATTAACAGATTCACAATTTTCACATGAACTTATCTCAATGAATAAAACTACTTTAAATGTTTTGCAAATTCCTATACCTGTTACTCACATGCCACATGGGTAAAGTCCATAACCTCTTGAAGACACATTCTAAGTTGGTAAGAGAGAAGTAATTTCATGCTATAAATAAGAAGCATTCTCAATACAAGACAGAATGAAGCAACATCAACCAGCCAAAATTATACCAAACTGGTCAACCTAACAAATAAAATATCTAGTGCATTTTTATTTTTATTTTGGTGTGCAGAGGGGAGAGAGAGTGTGTGAGGCATATTACCTGAGAGATGCTTCATATCAGCATCTGTTATGCCGTTACACCACTTGATATTAAGAGACTCCAAGTTCCTCAAACCTGTAAAAAGCGGTACAGATCAGCAATAATTAGAATACTAGCACATTCCTCACTAGGTAATATCACAACTTGAAAGCTCCAAGTTCAATCTCCATTATCATCAATTCTTCAATTATAAATCCCCACAGCATATTGCACAGATACAATAAGTAGCTATATATGAATTATAATACAAAAATATTTACAGATGCAAAATCATCAGTTCAAATGGCCAATGCACATTACAGATATGTGCACAAACAGAGCTTTCAAGGATTCAAAAATAAAATTTCCAAAGATTTCCAGAAATGGCTTTGAAGGATATTTGACATACAATACCTGAAAATATGACAATACTGAAAGATTCTCACAATCAAAAACAGATAGAGACAAGCACGCGTGTACATGTTCATCTGCAATGTGAATGTCAGTCACATGTACACAAGAACACAAACACTTCTTTAATGCTGCTGTTTAAGAGAAAATGGGGACCAATGACCCATAGAATCATATGGATCGCATAATAAAAGTTTATTTAACTAAATGGGATCCTTTCAAAAGCGATCCCAATTAAACTTAGTTAATTTATTCAATAGACAAGCCATGCCCGGACGAGCAAAAGCATAACAGAACAATACCCAAACCAAAATTACTGCAACGTATTGAAGAAACCAAGGATTTCTTTTATAGAATAAGAAAAAAATGAAGCTGTCTAATAAAATCAGAGGCCCTTTAAAGGTGAAAAATACCTTTCAGATGTACAAGCCCACCCTCAATGCCAGGACATCTCTCCAGATCCAATTTAACCAAGTTAACTAAGCTAGCGAAGGCCCTCATTCCTTGTGCTGTAATTGAATTATTTCTTCTAAAACTCAAACTTGTCAAGTTTGAGAGTCCTGCAGATTTTTCACAAACACTATTACAAAACCTAATTCCAATTATAGCTGCATGTACATTCACATAACTATGAGAGCCATGAGATAGGAAAAAAATATAAAAAGAGAAAAGAGGACCAAAAACTAAAGAGTAAGGTTAGTTCAATGAAGACATAGAACAATAAATAAATAAACGAAAAGAAGCCAATATTTAGGGAGGTGGTCAGGGTTGAAGGAAGAGGAAAGTAAACTTGCAATCTTCTTTTTAGAGATGCAACTATCAACTGGGCTATACGTTAAAGAAAGAGATAAAAATGCTCGATTTTCATTAAAATAAAGAAAGGAAACAAGTGACCCCTGACTCCCAACTCCCTCACTTTCCCTAAAAGGACACCCAGACTTCCCACTTCAAGAATGGGAAGGTTGCTAGGTTCAAGCAGGCATAAAGGACTTCCTATATTGATTAAAGTTGTCCTGATAGGGAAAAAAAGATGCCATCACGTTGACCTATCATCCAGTGCACCAGTCCAAAGATGATGGAGGAAATTGATGATGATGTTAGAAGAAGTAGAAAAATGCTTCCCCGTCTTACTTTACATAAAACTTACTAATAACAAAAGACATTGAATTTTGAGCAAGAGAACCAGTTGTGATTGGGATACCAAAAAGGAATGAATCACAGCAACTTTGCATCAAGAATACAAATAAGTCGATGCTTGTAGAAGTAAAAGAATACACTAAAGCCTGCCTCATCCAAATAAAGCTTTCAGTCAATTGTTAACTTTTTTGTTTTCATTTTATTCAAGACAACTTCATTGATTAACAAGTTCGGATCATTATTTTCAATGGTTATCATAGTGATCTTTGCAATTAACAAAGTAGATCAATTCTACATGCAAAATGCCTATAGCGATATGTAAGATAGGCCAGCGAAATCCTTTTCTAGTTACTGAGCTTATGTGGTCGGCCTATTGCCTGAAATGGTGTTCCACATAATTCACCTAAAATTTATCTTATGCAAGTTGCAACATTCACATACCAACTAGATACGAACAACTGCCAAGGTTATTTCCGAACTAACAGGATGGATGGAATGGAAATAAATAGCTAAAATATTCATGAAAGAGAAATTAACCTAAAATAGCATCTGTGAGCCAGTCCAATAATCTTTGAGCAACCAAATATGCATTAGCAGACCACAATAACAGTAAGAACTCAAGCAGGCCTCAATCTCAAATTATTAGAGTAGAGTCAGCTGTGAATCCTTGTACTACATTTAAAACAGTTTTAGTGCCAGGTTTTCATTAGTTGTTAGAATATGACATTGAAAACAAAAAATCGATCAAAACAATCCAGTTTTTTTTCCAATTTCTTATCCAGTATTTGCAACCAACCATTTAATGCTTTTAGATCTCTCCTCATTCCATACCTTGAAGCTTGATATTTAACAAATTCAAATGAAGGTCCAACAATCCAGATTCAAAAGAGATATAATCATTCTAGATTAGCAACATGCCATTATATCCATGCATAAACTACGACTCACCAGGTGAAGGTCCAGAGAAGAAAAAATGACCAAACAATCCAAAATTGCTTTTCAAAAGGTTCACAAGCAGACCAGAAATGTTCAAATAATCCCACAGAAGCATACAGAAAGTGGAAGTATGAGTTTTGCTAAGCAGTTACACTAGACTGTCCTCTAAAGTATAGTGGTCAACTGGCTAAAAGAAATGCAACTAATCCAACATTTAGAGCAAGATAATGGATTCCTCTTTATTCTAATTTTCTTAGTTTCGAAATTGTAGCATTGCATGTCACAATCACTATGATCACTATGTATTGATTACACCTATTTTCTGCTTTCTATTTCCCTTTTATATTATTATTATTATTATTATTATTATTATTATTATTATTATTATATGTCACTTTAGATTACTTTTATCTTAAACCATTTCCCATGACTTCAGGGGGAAAAAAACAAGTGTAGCGCTTCTGAACTGAGAACTAGAACAGAAAACCAAATGACTTAGGGGGGAGAGGAAAAGTTACCACTAATGTGATCAAGTCCAAGGTCTGAAATCTGATCACAATAATTAAAATTTAAGGCTTGAAGGTTTGTGCAGTCTTTTAGATGAATCAAACCAGAATCAGTGACGTCTGAACAAGAAAGATCCACAGAAAGTAAAGATATGCCTTGTGAAGATATAACATCCATCCAATTATCATTAACCCCAGAGCATTCACCCAAGTGAACATCCTGTGAGAACCAGAAACAGATAAGCAATATGTAACAACAAAAACACAAACAGTGACAAAGATCTCAATAGAAATTACCTGAAGAGCACAATCTCGAAAAGCTTGAAGAGAAACATCAGTCAAACATTGAGAATACACCAATTCATTGAAGATCTGCTGACTAATGTCCCTTGGAAGCATGGAAAACGTTATGTGTTTATCTAAATCCTGTGTGAGTAAAAAGCTTAAGCAATCAGCATTCTGGAAAACAATTATGTGTATCCTGATATGTCATAGAATAGAATATACCTCTCGTATGTTTTGGATACACAATTCCATGAGGGATGGACATCTCTGATTAACCCGCTGCATTTCACATGCAGGTCTAGAAAATGAAGTTGCCAACCACTTTGAGCTCACACTTTTGCTATGTCTTCTAGAAATCCCATTATGTAAATTATCTTCATTGTCCAGTTGATCTCTCTTCCTAGAACAAGCTCCCCCCATTGAGGAAAATCTTGTAATCAATTATATGTCATAAAATCTGCAGCAGCACACTACCCTAATCCATTCAATTACCAAAAATGGAAATATGCACTCTACTTCACCCTGTAAAAATCAAAACAGTGTAGCAGAATAAGTATTCAGCACACATTACGATCATGGTAATACCCTCCTGAAAATGATATTCAATAATTCCTTGTTATAGAAGGACCATTTCTTTCAACAAGGAATTGTTGAAAATACTTTTGAGGGCATTCTTTAAAGTTTCTTGTTTTGATGGATTAAATATGCAATAGAAGATCATGTATGCAAGCACCAAGCAATGCCATCTGCTAAAACATGCAGCAGATTACAGAAGGAGAGTTCATTTACAATTAAAGGCAAACCCCTCAGCATATCTCAGTGCATATACAGGGCATTTACGTGTTATTTTGAGAGGCCACCATCACCTCAAGAAAAAATTATTCCCCAGAAAAATTTGTTAAAATCAACACATAGTTCTATCCTACAGTAAAAGCAAACCAAAAATTCTGCTTCTGATAATGACATTCATATCACCTTCAAGCCAAAAGAGCAAACACAACAAAGCTACATTGGAAAATATATGATGTTCCAATGCACCATAATGGAAAACAAAAGTTTTAATCTACGGTTAAAAGCTACAATTGCCTACTGAAACCATCAAAGCCTACTAAATGCTGCAAACTAACAAGGCTAATATTTCAGGCATTCAATCAATCCAAAACAACATGAAAGCATCCAACAGAATTAAAGGTATGTTCTTTTTCACCACATTAAGGAAAAACAAGAATGATTAAGAAGCCCACTTACATTAATGTAATTCCACGACGAAGGTTGGCATGATCATTAATAACTAAGTGGGTTTAATAAAATTTAGTATATCTTAATAGCATATGAATGTAATTGCTTGAAAAGTACAAATGAAGTACATCAATTTCTTAAAAAAAAAAAAAAAAGCTCATAGGATAGCTTGCCATATGAATACAGTTTCACAATCGAGTTGCAGTTCAACCATTTCACATACTCCAAAAATAATGAAATCCAATTCATAATTCTCAGCAATAAAATATATATATATATATAAATGAAAACCTTACACTAAAACAGATAACAAAAATTATTTAAAAAAGAGTTAAACAGAGATGTTTGATCATACAAAAGTAACAAGACAAACAAACAAAACCAAAGAAGATAACTTTTTTTTTTCCATAACTTTTTTTTTTCCATAAAGCTAACCAGTAACCACATAAAACATATATAAATAGATTAAAGGCTCAAAAAGCGAAATTTCATTTCTCAGAAAGAATTCCACAAATCATTTTCCAAGGAAATAAACATACTTTAAACAAAACCAGAAAAAAAAAACAGAGATCATTAAAAAAAAATACAAAAATGAATCTTCATCAATACCTTATCATGAACGATTATTGGAACCAAATTCTATCAATCTCTGAGAAAAAATTAACACTGAGAGAAGAGAGAGAGAGAATGCGAGGGGAAAACAGAACAGAATAGTGGAAAGCCGGACTAAAAAGAACAGAAATAGGAGCCGCGACTGTGACCCAATCAGAATCAAAACCACTTGATGAATTACACGTGGATTTGTGTCAGCGAGAAAGGAAAGGTCGGATCAGTGTTAGGTGCACTTAAAATTAAATAAATTAATAAAAGGAAGAGATAAGGAGAGGATTATGGGCCCAGTTTATTGATGTTGGTCCCACTTCGGTATAGAATTTTTTTTTTTTAATTCTTGTTTCTGTTTCTCCTCCACTTTGCTTTATCTATTAGAGTAAATGGGGCCCATATTTTAGGGTTTTCTTTAGTGGATGGAACACGCAAAGTTTTTTTTTATTTTTTATTTTTTATTTTTTTTATTGAAGGTTTGATTTATGATTAATGATTAAAATGATTATCTTTGGAGTAATTAAATTATTGGTGCGTAAGGCTAAAGCTTTGGTTATTATTTAAATTATTTATTCTATTCTATGTACTATATCTATCAATTGGACTTAAAAATTAAGATAACAATTACTGTGAGCCCACGGTTTGCCTTAACAATAGTATCGTTGAAAAAACTAGCTAATCTAATGACGATATAGATTTTGGAATTTTTTTGACATTGATAAGGACTATTAAAGCTTGAAACTGAAACCTCAAGTTTTTGATACAATTTTAATATTATTAAATAAAATATTTTGATATAATATAATTAACCTTTTAATTTGTTAATTTTATGTAATTTAATTTTCTTTTTCCAATATATATATATATTTATATATATATATTTTTTTTGGAATTTTTTTTTACTTTGATAAGGACTATTAAAGCTTGAAACTGAAACCTCAAATTTTTTATACAATTTTAATATTATTAAACAAAATATTTTGATAAAATATAATTAACATTTTGGAATTTTTTTTGACTTTCATAAGGACTATTAAAGCTTGAAACTGAAACCTCAAGTTTTTTATACAATTTTAATATTATTAAATAAAATATTTTGATAAAATATAATTAATCTTTTAATTTATTAATTTTATGTAATTTAACTGATTTTATAAACATTGACATCATTAAGAAATTTTGAAAAAACGATGTAATGTAATAATAGAAAAATGTTATTAAAAATAAATAAAATAAAAATATGAATAATAAGAAAAAGAATAATAATAATAAATAATAATAAAATTATAGAAAAAATAATTTTTTATTATCTTATTTGTGTATCATATAAAGTAATAAAAACTTTTATTTATATGATTCATTTTATCATAAATTATGAAATATAATTATACTAGAAATTATAATATAAATTCACTTTAAATTAAACCTTATAAATGACATAATAAAGTTAAACATAATACATCAAGTAATGAGGTAGTGAAATAATATGAAGGGACAATTAAAATGATTGAGTACTAAGAAAGATAAAATGACATTCGCAATAATCTATATATTTATTACACTCCCCTTGGATGTCCGTTTTTATAAAGAATATGTCTCATTAAAACCTTATTAGTAAAAAATCAATGGAAAAAAAAATTAGTAAAGAAAAAAGAGTAAAATATTCCCACATTGCAAATAGTACACTGTCTCATTAAAAACTTTACCAGAAAAATCTCATGGGATAACTAATGAAGGAAAACTAATAAAGGAAAACGAGTACAATATTTTCACATTACAAATAGTACACTGTCTCATTAAAAATCTTACCAGAAAAATCTAATGGGACAAAACTTTTGATTAAGGAAAAAATAGTATAATATTAAATTCCCCCTATTACTAAAAGAAAAAAGAGTACAATATCAATAAAAATCTTTAAAACGTCACATTTCAATACTGTTAACCAATTTCTTGAATGTTACAGTAGGCAATACCTTAGTGAATAAATTTGTTAGATTGTCAATTAAATGAATTTATTGAACACCAATTTCACCATTTTTTATAATAATTAGTGCGTCTATTATATAAAATATGGTACTTCATCACTAAAGATTTATTTATTATCTTCTCTAATCGGAAAAAATCTTTATTCACATTAAGTGCTCGAACAATCATTTAACTATTTAATAAATGTGTTTTGTATATAAAATTATAAATTAACTTTTTATGTATAAATTAACTGATAAATAAAAATTTCTTTTGCTAAATGTTTAATTTGTAATCGATATAGAATTTTATTTTTTTCAAAATAATTCATCTGAAATTCATTTTCAAACAATATGTTATTTTTTGAAATTTTTCAGAAATTTCAATAATATTCAAATTATCAATATATATAATAATTATGGTAAATTCATATATAAATTTTTATATAGTATTACTTTTATATTATATTTTAAATAAATATTCGCTAAGGCGATTTTATTATATGAGCCTAAATTGTTTTAATTTATACAAAAAATTTTGTAATTTAATTGAATAAATTTATCAAAAACTTAAATTATATATTTTTAGCATTTTAAATTTTTCATGAATTTTTATAAAAATAGAATTATCAATTGAGTCATTTTGAATCTTTTATAAATTGCTAAATTAATAAGAGATTAAAATATTATTACATTTACTACAGGAGAATATATCTTTTCATAATCTATTTCAGATTTTTGAGAAAAATCTTGTGTAACAAGTATTGTTTTGTATTTTACAATTATATTTTTCTCATTTTTTTTTTCACACAAAAATATATTTGTATCTAACAGTTTCACATCTTTCAATATTTGGAATACTTGTCTAAAAACCTTATACTTTTCAAGAGAATCAAATTATGTTTATATTACATTTTTTTTTATTTTGGTCAATCAACTCTATTTCAATATTATTAAATAAATCATGATTCAATATCTTCATTTTCATTCATAAAAATATGTTACACTATATACAAAATAGTAACCAACAACCATTTCATTTCGATTTTTTTTTTCATAACTAACATAATTTATCAATATCTCTTCATTTTTACTAATTTCAGGTACCTGTACTTTTTCAGGAAGTGTATCTATATTAGTATTTGTATTTTTAATAAAGTTATATTTATTATTTTTCTCTTTCAAGGATTTTTATTCTTATAACCAATAGTTTTTGACACTTCAAGCATGCTTGAAATTCATTAATATTAATAAGTTGTTTTTATGGGACAACAATACAAATTGAAATATTAACAGTTGTTATATGATATTTTGTTACTCATTTTAAATCAGCAAGTGCATCCGACAATTGATTTGCTAATTTTTGCAGATAAATTATTTTATGAACTTCTTATTCATATTGTTTTGTTATAGGATTTAAATAATGATAAATTATTTCATATTATTGTATTTCTCAACTTTTATTATCTCCCCCTAATGCTGAGAATATTATTTCATCAAATGACAATTTACAAATCGAACAGTAAATACATCACTATTAATGACTCAAAATAATTAATTATTGATGAAAATTTATATCAAACTTATATTTATAATATCTTTTGATGACTCATTTTAGTGCGTTGTGACAAAATAATTAGGACATATACAGTACATTAAAAAAAATTCTTAGATGAGAAATTTCTAGCTTTTAATCAAAAGCCAATTGATTAATTTGAAAAATCTTCTAGTTCTTAAATGGATTCTCATGTGAATTTTCAATATTGTTTATATTAATTTTAAACTAAGATGATCTAACTTATCATACTAAATAATAAAAATATTTGGATGTGTAAACTTCCGGTAGACTATAAAATTATTTTCAATTTCACTGATTTTTATATAATACAAATCAAAAAAAATAATATAAAATTTTTTATTATATTTTTATACCCGAAATAATGCTTGTAATATGAAAGTATTATTGATTTCTCTCATTTACCGTCTCAATATGATATTCATTACTGCGAATATCTTTAAAACTTAACAAATTTCTATGAGACTTTGGAGAAAATAATGTATCATGTATAATAAATTTTGTTCCTCTTGGGATTATATATTGGCTTTTCTAAAGCTTTTCAATTATTTTTTTTATCTTACCAAAAATAATTATCTCACCAATTTTCAAATAAGAAAAATATTTAACATTTTTAAAATTGTACGATTTATCGTACTATTTACAATATATATATATTGAAATCAATTATCCTTTTCAATATTTTCAAAAAATTATTTATCACATCAACGTGAATAATATCTATATGATCATAATCAAATTCATCATTATTAGAGATAAAATTTATATTCATATTTTTTCTCTCTTTTTATGATACTCGATAAATATTAATAAAATATTTTATTATTCGATAAGTATGTGATCAATTTTTCTTCATACTATATCGATAATATTTACTTGAAAAATTTTGTCCATCTTTTTTATTTTTATTTCTGTATAATTTTATCCCACTTCTAGTGGTAATAAGTATTCTTTTGATATTACTTTATTTTTATAAAAAAAATAATTATTATATATTTATTTTTAAATTTCTACATTCACTTTAAGTAATGAGATAAAATCACTAGGATATGTTTCATAAATTTTTCATTAATGACTTGTTATTTTATTCAGTTAAGTATAACTGCATTCACTTTGAAAAATGAGATTAAATCAGAAGATATAAAATTAATTCATAACATTTTTACAATCTTTTTTATTAATATTTCTACTTCATGAGCATATTCGATATATATAAAATATTAATATATCTTTATTTATAAATATTCTCCACACATTAAGAGTTAATTCTAACAAAAAATCAACATATTTGAAATAAAAAAAATAACTTTGCAATATCAAAATAAATAAATTACTATTATTATCAATACATGATTAAATTAAAAAAAAAAATTATAATAATTATTCTTTTTTTTTTTTTACTTATACTTTTATAAGATCACAAATATAAATTATTTTTTTATTATATTTTAACAAGTATAAAATATAATCTATAAAAAAATGAATATCGAAATTAGAGTATACAAATTTTATATTCTTTGTAGATTAAAAAATAAAATGATAATGAAAAAGAAATTTATAATTTACTTACTCAAATACGTGAATTGGAATATCACAAAAAAAAAAAAAAAAAATTAACCTCAAATACTTGAATATTATCAAGAGAAAAATTTTCAAACCTTTGAACAAGAAAACTATCAAATGTGTTATGGAGAAAATCGCGCTAATAACGCATTATGAAAAATAAACAAAAAATAAAAAATAAAAACAAAAACAAAAATAAAAACAAAAACAAAAACAATAATAAGAATGTAGTAAAAATAATTTTCTATTGTCTTATTGGTATATTTTACAAAATAATAGAAACCCTCTATTTATAGGGTTCATCTTATCATAAGTTACAAAATATAATTCCACTATAAATTGCAATATAAATTTATCATAGGTTACACCTTATAAATGACATAATAAAGTTAAACATAATGCACAAAGTAATTTGATAGTGGAATAATATGAAGGGGCATATAAAATAATATAGTAATAAGAAAGATAAAATGACATCCACAATAATCTATATATTTATAACAAAAGCGTTATTATTTAGTAATGGATATTAATTTGAGTAAGAATTTAGTTTGAGTAAGAATTTACTCCTGTTAAGTAATAAAATAAGTTGATGCATATTAATTCGAATGACAAGAATTTTTTTTGAGTTACACTTGATTTGATTTCAAATTAATTAAATTCGATAATTATTATATATAAGACGGTTTCATCGAGAAAATAAAGAAAAAGACTGAAAGTCTAAATAAATAAGAGCTTTTTAATATTAAATTTATAAAATTTATAAAATTTCAAATTCTTTGCAATGTGGATTTGGCAAAAATCCACCTAAGAAATATGGGAGATTTTTGGTGTTGATTATGGTTCACTAACTTTATTCTTTTTTACCACCCCAATTATAAAATGGGTAAAATACTATTTAGTTTTTAAGATTTAGTGAAATTAGTATTTGAATCTTTATATTTTCAGAAAATAGATGTTGGATCTCTAATATTTGATTCTATCATAACAATTGGTCTTTCGGTTTATTTGACCATTAAATATCATTAAAAAGACGAAAATACCAATAATTTTTTATCAAATTTTATTTTTCATGCCATTTCATTAAAATTTATCTCAAATTTTCATTATTTTTCTTCACAATCAAACCTTTATTTCTTCACATAATTTTACTAATCACAACACCCACATTCAAATTTTACTTCATTTAATTTCAACAAACCTAAAATTTACATAATTAATCAATTTATTAATTAAGCATGAAAAAAGAAAAAAAAGAAAAAAGAAAAAGATCATAATATAAAGAAAAAATAAGAAAATATATGAATATGAGTTTTTCACAAAGACAAGGAAAGAAAATAAAGAAAAATATAAAGAAAATGAAGGAAAAAAAATATAAAGGTTGAAGATGAGAGTATTTTAGAAATATAATTTATTTTAATTTATTTTTTATTTAATTTTTAATTTTTTTTAATAAAAAATTTGAAAAAAGCTGAGAAAATGATTAATTGTTGTGACGAAATTAAACGTGAGAGACTCAATAATTACTTTATAAAAATATAAAAATCTAAATATTAATTTTTTTAAATCTCAAAGACTAAATAGTATTTTATCGTTATAAAATTTAACAATATCTATATATTGTTTAAATTTTATCATCTAAAATTTTCAATCCGAATATTGCCAAAAAGTTCATAAACAAAAAGCCCAAGGAAACAAGCCCCAAACCAAGCCCATGGTTACGTTTTTGGGACAACCAACAACAGTGTCATTAGAGGGGTTCCTGAACTTCTAAATCAATGGTTCAGTAAAATTCCAATCTACATCATTAGTGTATATTATTCTCTTATTTACTCAAACTAATAAATTGAAAAATATTTAATTAATATGATTTATGAATTATTTTTCTTTATATATATATATATATATATATATATATATATATATATATATATTATCATTAAATAAATATATATATTTAATATAAATAAAACTTGCTCTCTATTTTAATTTTATTCGTCCATATTAATTTTATCAAATTTACAAATAAACCATATTAAAAATTATGCATTTTTAACATCATGACTTCTAAAACTGTTTTGCTCTTTTTATTTTTTTGAATTGTTACTTTTATACAAAGATATTTAGAATTAAACTCTAATTTAATATGCTTTTCTCAATATTCATTATATATTTGTATTTAACATATATTCATATTTTTACTTAAATTTAATGAAATTTGAATAAAAAATAAAAAATTTAACATCCATTAAAAAATTATAATTTTTAGCAAAAGTAATAATTCAAATGCATAAATTTAAATTTTTAAATCTCATATTTTAAATTTATAATTTATAATTTATAAATTTCTTATAAGTAAGAGTGTAAAAAATTTTAAATTTTAAAGTTAAAAAAAATGAATATTTTAGATTACAAATTTTTAAGCCGTTAAATTTTATTGAATATTAATAATTAAAAAAAATTAATTAAATTTAAATTTAAAATTTAAATTATTGTGATCTAAATATCTCAGATTTATATATTTACAAATAAAAAAATTTACTATGCTAAAAAGAAAAAAAAAAAAATTGTTGTGGCCATATGTGCATATGGTGGGACAAAGAAACAAAAAAAATGGAAGATTTTCATTACATTTTTGCTAAAACGAAGCATCGAGAAACATAAACAGACGATTTTCAAAATCTTCTCTGTCCTCGAAGGCTAACATCTAAACCCTTCAAAAGCCCCTTTATCTATCTCTATTTTCTCTAAATTCAATAAAACTTCCATAGATATGGCTTCGCTCTCAGTGGACATAGCCACGGCCTTTCTCTCATTCACTTCTTGCCGCCAAACCCCACTTTCCAGAATTCGCACCACTGTCTTTCCTCTTTTGTTTAAATCCCACCAACACCAAACCTTATCCCTCAAAACTACACGGTCGTTTCACTCCGGAATCGTCGCTCTCGGTTTCTCCAAACCCACTTCCAATTCTCGCTGCAGATTCTCTGTCTCCGCTGCTTCCTCCGCCACCGCCGCCCCTCAGAGCGAGGATTCTGATTTGACCACCAAGATTCCACCTGATAATCGGATTCCAGCTACTATTATTACTGGGTTTTTAGGCTCTGGCAAGGTATATTCTGTCTACAGTTATTCTTGTAAAATTACCGGATGTGCTACTTGAAATGTAATTGAAAAGCCTCAGCTTTGTAAATTTTTATGCTCAATCCTGGTAAAAGTTTCCATTTTTAGTATTTCATGGGGTTTGGTGGTTAGGTTGATTAGTTGGGCTGATACGCTTCTTTATTGTGATGAACAGACAACATTACTTAACCATATTTTGACCGCGGACCATGGGAAGCGCATAGCAGTGATCGAGAATGAGGTATGAAGTTACTTGTTTGGCTGTTTGTTTATCAATAAAACTAACATCTTTCTTATAATTATTAATCATGTGTAGACGAATAATTTTCTACCCTAATTTTGAATTGCAGTATGGTGAAGTCGACATTGATGGCTCCCTTGTTGCTGCAAAGACTACTGGAGCTGAGGACATTGTAATGTTGAATAATGGTTGCTTGTGCTGTACAGTGAGAGGTGATCTTGTGAGAATGATAGCAGAATTGGTTGATAAGAAAAAAGGGAAATTTGATCATATTGTAATAGAGACTACAGGTTAGAGATTAGTCAAAGTTTGTATTTGCAAAGTAATCATATCTTAATCTTCATGCTTTGTGAACTGGAAGGCCTGTACTCCCTTTTTGCTGAGTACCCTGCAATTGGGCTTGTTTGTAACAATTTCTTTATTGAAACAAATTCCATGTTCAACTTTGCAGGGCTTGCAAATCCAGCACCAATCATTCAGACTTTTTATGCTGAGGATAGCATTTTTAATGATGTAAAGTTGGATGGTGTTGTAACTTTGGTTGATGCTAAACATGCCACATTTCATCTGGATGAGGTTAAGCCAAAGGGAGTGGTCAATGAGGCTGTGGAGCAAATTGCTTACGCTGATCGGCTTATAGTAAATAAAGTAAATACAACTCTTACACTTGTGGTTTATAATGGGCTTAGATTTGTGTTAGCACAAATAGCTCAATTTATAGCATTAGTATACTTTAGTCAGAACAAATCACTAGGCCTTGTGATTAATATATCATATTATAAATTTTGATTTTTCTTGAGTGCTTGCTGCTTCTAGATCAGAAAGGTTCGGATTGTGTCATGTTGACCATCACCTGAAGAATAAAGGCTAGTAACTTCACCTTTTATGTTCCTTGAGTATGAAAATCAGTCAATTCCGTAGAAATGAGAAAAGAAATGGTATATACTACTAGCCTGTGAACAGCCAACCGTTGGGCTATAAAAATTTGATAGGTTTGATTTGTGGTCATTGGGCGTCTTTCATGTGGCCCTTTTGTGGCTTATGACCATTGCTATTGATGACTTGTTTGTTGGAAATCTTATTGGACCTAGTTTGAAATTCTAATTCAGTTATAAAAAATGTTACTGTATTTCTGACTGATTTATATTTTTTGTTACCAGACTGATCTTGTCGAGGAGAAAGAAATTGCTTCTCTGGTGCAACGGATAAAGGTGGGGACCCTTCTCTTTACCATTAGGCTGCCTTCATTTCTTTATTGCTAATTTTGAGCACTCAGTTGAAGTTGACATATTTACCTTAATGCAGAACATCAACCGAATGGCTCATTTGAAGCGAACACAGTTTGGACAAGTAGACTTGGATTATGTCCTTGGTATTGGAGGCTTTGATTTGGAGAGGTTCATTTTCACTGTCATTTCCTTGTTTGAGCATATAAATATTTTTTCTATTGCATAAATTGAATTTTTTATATTCAATTACAGTATTCCAGCTCTTGCTTTGGAGTTGGTATCCTTATTGATATAATGCTATTCTCGAGGCCTTGTTAATCTTCTTTGCAGCTTAGCATTGTCATTGAAAGAATTTGTTGTTGACATTTGATTCCATTCTGCCTTTTCTTTCTTTTTAACATATTTATATTCTTTTTGATAAAGCAGATGTTTGATGTTTTAGAAGCACTATGATGCCTGCCTGTTAAACTGTTATAGATGGAGTTATATGCTGATACTTGCAGTTGTCTTGTCAGGATAGAGAGTGCTGTTGATGCAGACAGTGGAAAGGAAGATCATGGTCATGATCATCATCACGAACACGACCATCACCAGCACCATCATCATGATGAGCATGACCACCATCATGGTATGTGTTAACTCTCTCTGAATGCACAGTGGCTATATATCATAGTTAGTTAACTGATTTCTGGATAACTAGAACCATTAACACACCATTAATCACCGCTTTATAATGGCTGGAGAATGCTTCTAGTTGTATCAAGTAACATATCATTCATGATAGTATGTTTCTGCAGCACAGCAATTGCAACTGTGGGAACAATAGTGATTGCTGTTTAAAATAATATAGTTTTATCATTGAAGCTCGAATTTTAGAACTTACAGTGCTCTTTCTTGTTTAGGGCCCAAAGCCATGTGGAACTAACATTCTTTGGTCTAGATAATTCAAAACAGATTGACCACATCCGTAGATACACACCCTCTATGAATTGTTATATGGATACACCTGTATTGTATAAATGCTGCATGCTTCATATTTTTGGAAAATTTTTATGAATTAGCTGTGCCACTTTTCTTCTTGTGACAATTTTATGAACTAATTGTAATGATTGTGGGTGTTATTTTGCAGAACATCATGATCACCATTCCCACGACCACACTCATGATCCTGGTGTTTCTTCGGTCAGCATAGTTTGTGAAGGGATCTTAGATTTAGAGAAGGTTGGTTTCAGATGAATCCGCAAATTTTCCTAAATGACATGAGCATTTCTAGTTTTTCTATGGCTACTTGCGGACTTGATCTTTTTAATTTTGGCTTTCTCTGGAAGTGTAAAAGGCTGACGATATTGGAATGATGGCTTTCACCCCATCTTTTCAGGCTAACATGTGGCTTGGTACTTTGTTGCTGGAACGTAGTGAGGACATCTATCGGATGAAAGGTCTTTTATCTGTTCATGGCATGGATGAAAGATTTGTGTTTCAGGTAAGCTAGAAATTCTAGAAGTGCCAACATTTGATTCTTGCTTTTTTTTTTTTTCCTTTTTGTCATACAGTCAGGTTCTATGCTCCATTTACTTTGGTATGTTGTTTAACAGGGTGTTCATGACATATTCCAAGGCTCTCCAGATCGGCTTTGGGGTCCAGATGAACCTAGAATAAACAAGATTGTGTTCATAGGGAAGAACTTGGATGCACAGGAAATAGAAAAGGGCTTCAAAGCCTGTTTGCTATAATTCCTAACATAAAGCTACATTATGTTTCAGTATCTGGAACTTGCTGCTGTGCAGAGTCCGACAGTTAATGATTAAATGGTCTTCATGTGAAACAGTATACTCAATGAAAACTTTAAAATTACTTGATGGAGTTGCTCAAAGGTTTCAGTAAAATTTCTTTAGTGGAATGCATGTTTGATAGGATGGTGTCTGCCATGCTGGTAATTGTGTGAAGTTCTAGTATTGTCAAACTTGCGATGAAAGCACCAAGGCAACTCTATATTTGTTTGATTGATAAATTGGTGCCAACTCCCTAGTTGAAAAAAAAAATAAATAAATAAAAGACGAGACTTATTTTTCAGGCGGAAGAAGGAAAGAGTTTAGGTATTTTATGGTAATGAGATTCTTAAATCAGAGGGGAAAGTGGAGTGTTTTGACTCTTCGCGGAGCTCTCAGTATAGTTCCAATATTGATTTAAAGAATGCAAAAGGAGCTAGCGTTCTGTTAATTTATTTGTGACCTTAACTGAAGGTGTAAATTTGCAGCAAAGGGTTTCTGCCTACACGAAAATTTGCATTCCTTCCAAATCCCATGCTAAACATTTAGCATAAAATAGCGCAAATACAAGACACCGAGTCTCTGGTTGTATGCAAATTTCAGTTTGAGTCTTCCTCTTCTGTTTACTCAAAGTCTTCCTCTTTTCTCCTCAAATAAGTACTCGGCCATTCAAGTTATCCCAGTCATATCTTCCTCATCCTTTATGTGTTTGAAATTTATGATGGCGAAGAAAATATGAATCTGTTCCCAACTCATATTCTAACATATCTACATCTGCCATGGTCCTGTACCAAGGAGAGCGGTTTCTGCTGAACACTATTCCTGTTCACAGACATAGAGTGGTAGCTTGAGGTGAATAATTAGGTATTAAAATTCATTGATTTAATAAAATTCGTAAGAAGAGAGAGATTTTTATTATTTAGAGAAATAAATATCAAAATAATATTTAAAACTAAAATTAAATTAAGCTAAACTGAATATGTGAATTAATTAAATTGAATCTAAAATAATAATATAAAAAGCCTAGGATTTATATTTTATTAATTGACTATCAATGACTTATCTTTAATTAAATTAATTAGATTTTACTTTATTAGAATTAATGATTAGATGTCTCTAAATTATATGATGTTCTGTTTGAAGATAAAATATATGTATTTATGTTAATCTTATATTTACTTTCGTGATCATAAGAATTAATATAAACCCATTAATTTTTATGAAAATCTTTTTAATAATCACAAATAATTATTTTTATTTCTATGCAATACAAATTCTAAGTCATTTACCTGAATGAATTAGTATTATGTTTTTACTCTCATTACTTCACATAATATTTTAAACATCAGTTATTGATAAAAATTAAGTCCTAAATTATTTTTCAAAAGTAATTTCAAATCAATTAATTATCTATAATTATAGGCAAATCAAAAAGACTATATTTAAAACCTAGATAGAAATTTAGTTGCTCATGCTGTAAAAAGAAAACAAATTTTTATTGTATCAAATACCAACATTATGAAAAAAAAATATAAAATACAATAATAAAGTTTAGAAAAACTATTGTGAAGAGAAAAAAAGAAATCCTAATTTGAATCTTCAATTTTCCTCGCAAAATCTTCAAAAAATCTAAATCTAATATACAAGAAATCTAAATTTACGTAGAATTTGAAAATAAGGAGTATATCCTTTCCCCTTCTTCCTCCTTTTAATTTGTAGAAAACTAATCTATTTATAGATACACAAAACTTAGTTTTAGAAAGGTTTGGAAGTACCTGGAAACCTAGGAATTTTAAATTACAATAATATTCTTGAAGTAGAGTAAAAGCAGGCTGAAATTCACGTAAAAAATTACAAAATCGCATATCTTTCAGAGGTGCACGACCGTGCACTTCTACCTTACGGGATCATGCACTTGTTTGACTTTATTAGGCGAAAATTCAAAGATTGGCACCAAGAAATAATTCTGAATAGCCGTGTACTTTTAATTTTCAAATGACCTTTTTTTGTTCTTTGATCTTCCTTCGCTTCCTCCTTCAATCCGATTGAATTTTGAAGTAGCATAAGAAATTTCCAAAAAACTTGAGAAAACACAAAACAAACTATCAAAATAAAAGATAAACAAGAACAAAGAAGACCCTAAGCCTACGAATTTTAAGCACAAGGATCTGGTGAACCTTTTTAAAAGAAAAAGGGTGATCTTACATGGATAAAAAGACATTTTCAATTTCTTGATTTACTGACCGTGAAATCCCAGGGAGAAAGCATGGGCTTTCATTCTCACATTTCCCATTGGATGCTTGAATCTTGATAACTAGAAATCAATTTAGAAAACATTATAAGAGAAACATATGGTGTTAATGGTGCTATAATATAATTTAGGTACATATTTGCATTTCCTCTTTCCTTCTGCCTCGTATTTGGTGTATATTTATTAGATACAAAGTTGTAATATCTCATAGCTTATTGCTGTGAAGTTTGATAAAATCGATTATATTTCATATTTTGTAAAGCAGATTACAATTGAATACATAGAAAGATTTTACACGTAAATTATTGATACAAGATATGAACAAAAATAACAAAATAACAAACCAATAAGATAAGAGATAAGGTTAGCATAAAATATAACTAATAATAAAGATAATAGGAAAGATGATAGGAGAGAAAATAGGATTCTTATCAGATATTATAATAACCCCCCTTAAGCGAATGACATTAAGAAATAAATTGGAGCTTGTCTTTATGTCTCTCAAATAAAGGACGACCTAATGGCTTAGTGAAGATGTCGCCAATTTGGTCAAAACTTGAGATGAAACGAACAACCACCTTTCCTTGTTGAATAAGTTCACGAACGAAGTGAAAATCAAGTTCAATATGTTTTGTTCGGGCATGGAAAACAGGATTTGCATACAAGTAGATAGCCCCTATATTGTCACACCATAATGTAGAAATTGATGTAGGAAAACCAAGTTCAGATATCAAGGATTGCAACCAGACTAATTCAGCAGCTCCATTAGCTAAGGACTTGTACTCACTTTCAGTAGATGATCTAGCTATTGTAGGTTATTTCTTAGAAACCCAAGATATCAAGTTGCGACCCATGTATATGGCATAGCCATGAGTAGATCTTCTATCATCTGGGCAGCCAACCCAATCACTATCAGAGTAACATTGCAATTCAGTAGTGGATGCATGTGAATAAAATAAGCCAAGAGCAGAAGTATGTTGTAAATAACGCAACACTCGTTTCATTGCTTTCCAATGATCGCTATTGGGTGTGTGCATGAATTGACAAAGTTTGTTGACTGAAAATGCCATATCTGGCCTTGTGATGGTAACATACTGCAAAGCACCAATAACACGCCTGTAGTCTTCAGGATTTGAAATGAGTGATGTAGAATCCTTTATCAAAGGTGGACTAGATGCCATAGGAGTTTGACAAGGTTTACATTCAACCATTCCTTCACGTTTAAGAAGATCAAGAATGTATTTATGTTGAGATAACTTGAGACCATTTGGCATCTGTTTGAGCTCAATACCAAGGAAGTAGTGAGCTGGCCCAAAATCACGAACAGGGAATGTCTTTTGTAATGTACCAACAAACCATTCAATTTGATCCTGACTATATCCTGCAACAAATATATCATCAACATAAACTAAAACATAAAGATGATTAGTGTCAGATGTGAGTATAAATAATGAAGAATCAGCTTTGGAGGCTCAAAAACCTTATTGATGTAAAAAGGCAGCCAATCGGTGGAACCATGCACGGGGTGCTTGTTTTAAACCATAAAGCGATTTATGTAGTTTACAAACAAAATTAGGCCGAGTAGAATCAATAAAGCCAGTTGGTTGTTCCATGAAAATTTCCTCATCCAAGAAATCATGTAAAAATGCATTGGAAATGTCCAACTGCTGAGTACTCCATTTTTTTGATGTTACAAGTGCCAAAACTGTACGAATAGTAGTAGATTTAACTACTGGACTAAATTTCTCACCATAGTCAACACCACTTTCCTGTTTGAAACCTTTGGCTACAAGACGTGCTTTAAATTTATCAATTTTGCCATCTTTGTTTCTTTTGATATGATACACCCATTTATTACCTATTATATTTCGATTCATTGGTCTAGGGACCAAACTCCAAGTTTTAATAGCTAGGAGTGCATTTATCTCATTGGCCATTGCCTCTTGCCATTGTGCATATGGTTTGGCTTGGGAATAAGTTGTTGGCTCAGTGTCTAGGTAATTAGATTTGAGTTTGTTGACTGTAAAGGCACTTCTTTTGGCCATCGTTGATGGATGTAGAGTTATAGTGTGAGTTCGGTCAACATTGGCAATGAGGTTAGGGGGTTGTGGAGCAGGCAATGCAGGTGGAGAGTCAGATAATTCAACCACTAAATTGAGGCCAGTGGAAGACGAAATGCCAATTCGTATTAATGGAGACTGGGAAATAATATTAAGTGGTGTAGGGACTGTATTTGGTGTAGGTGGAACTGTGGTTTGGGAAGGTAGCGTAAGTGGTGTCTTAGGTGAAGTTGGGGAAGTTATGGAACCAGAATTATTGGAAGAAAATGAAGGAGGTGAGGAGCACGTACCTGATGCTTCAACGTGGCCTAAAGGAGAGGATTCAATGGTCTTAATCTCTAACCATGAATTATAAGAAGGTGCAGGTGGGGTTGAACATGAAGAAAACTTAGTAAATATAAATTCTTTATCGTAGAACTTGACGTGACGAGTAAGGTAGACACAGTTAGAATCCAAATCAAGACACCAGAATGCATGATGAGAAGGAGAAGGTCCAAGATAAACACATGCTTTTGTGCGAAAATTAAATTTATTTTTATTATAAGGGCGTAATAATGGAAAAATAGTGCAGCCAAAGGGATGCATGCCTAAATAATTAGGGTTAGATTGAAATAGAAGAAAATATGGACTATGACCATTTGGAGTAACAGAGTGAAATGCTTTGATAGTAGTACGAAATTGACGTTTAATAAGCTCTTTAAATTGCAAGAAGATGGAATAAACGTCACTTTTATTTTTTAATGCAATATAACCAAGTAAAACGAGTGAATTCATCAACAAAAATAACAAAATAACGTTGGCCTAAACAAGAAAGCATAGGTGCAGGACCCCAAACATCAGAATAAATAATATCAAATGGTGATTTGCTCTTATGTTCAACAGAAACTAAAGGAATTTTAGCTAATTTACCTAAAGCACACGAATGACACAAAGAAATAGACTTATCAAAAAATGTAGGTAAAGAAAAATCCTTGATGAGTTTGGAGGTGACTTTATGATTCGGATGTCCGAGCTTTGCATGCCAATCTTGAACTGAAAGTTTCTGAACATGATTCGCTTGGTGACGCATGACTGGAGTTTTAAAAACATATACACCATCTTCACTTGGACCACGGAGAAGAATTTTTTTAGTGTCCTGATCCTTCACAAGAAAGAAATTAGGCCAAAATTCAAGGTAACAATGATTGTCTTTAGTAAATTGAGAAACAAAAATAAGGTTTTTAACGATTTTAGGAACATGGAGCACGTTAGATAGGTTTAAAGTACCATTAGCACAAGGAAAAGAGACTTTACCTGTATGAGATATATTCAATCCTTGGCCATTGCCAACATGGAGTTGGTCATATCCCTTGTATTCTTCAGCAATACTAAGATTTGTCAAATCTGGAGTGACATGGAATTGGCAGCTGTATCGGGATACTAGAATTCTTGACCTGCACAATTAGAACAAAAGATATGGTTAGCTTGTGGGGAGACTTGGCGACGAGGAGCATACCGCCGCCTGCACCGATTTGCTGTCTGGTTTCGGAGACCACAAATCTGACATGGGCCATGAGATCTCCTTGCATTAGAGTTGTTAAAGAGTGGCCGAAACATAGGAGTAGCTAGTGTAGGCAATAATGGTGCAGTAGTAGGATGTGCGTTAGAAACAGTATTAGCAATCAAGGGATCATTCATAGATTTGATTAAAACTTCATGAGCTACAAGTTGTCCATGCAATTCGTGAAATGGAACAGGAGTAGGCCGTAGATTAAGAGCCGTGATAATGCTATGATATTCACTATCGATATTTCTGTAAATGATAGCATTGAATTCTGTTGCAGTTATCTCTCTACCAGCTGACTGCAATTCATCAGCCAAGGACTTGGCTTTGTGAAGAAAAGCACTAACAGATAAATCATTCTTCTTCAACTCCTGAAGTTCAATATTGAGTTGCAGCTGCTTGTTTTAGGAAACAGATCCAAAGGCAGTAAATAGAGCATTCCAAACATCATAAGAAGATGTAAGACCAATGATGTATGGGAAGACTTCTTCAGTAAGAGAGGACAATAGCCAAGATAGCAACATTTGATCTTTTCGGAACCAATTGTGGAATTCTGGATTTGGTATTTGCTGCAAGGGATCAGTTAAAGAAGGTATGGTTGGAGGAGGTGCTGATGTTGTACCATCAACAAAAGAAGTCAGATTTTGATAATTAAGTAAGGGAATAAATTGTGTTTTCCAAGCAAGAAAGTTTTTCATATTTAGTTTGATAGAGAAAGTTTGGTTTGTAGAAAGGGAAGTGGTGATGGGATTGGGAAGAGTAGCTGTGGAAACAACTGGATTGGAAGAAGAGGAGGAAGTGTTGGTTGATAAAGAAGGATCCATGGAGGAAAAGAAAAAAATCGTGTAAGGTTAAGATGGCTCTGATACCATGTGAAGTTTGATAAAATCGATTGTATTTCATACTTTGTAAAGCAAATTACAATTGAATATATAGAAAGATTTTACACGTAAATTATTGATACAAGATATGAACAAAAATAACAAAATAACAAACCAACAAGATAAGAGATAAGGTTAGCATAAAATACAACTAATAAAAAAGATAATAGGAAAGATGATAGGAGAGAAAATAGGATCCTTATCAGATATCATAATAATTACTACTATGACAAGACCGATAAACAACTCATGAATTGATTTACATTGAACATGACAAATAGGATCTTGTTTTATATCATAATATGATGAAGCCATTTGTGATAGAATGTGAAAATTGCATTTTTTTTTTTTAAGTTTAATTATCCTCTTCTATCTTACTTGAAACAACACATACTAATATGTAAAAACATAAGTTCGTGAAAATCAAGATTATGTAGAAACTTGATGCTCTTTTTCAATGTGGCTGTTATAACCTAAATTTCTTCAAACACAATATTTAGCAGGCTTCGGCCAAGTGCATAAAGAACATAGAAAGACATAGGAACTTACTTCATAGCCATTTGCTAGCCTTTAGTGAAGATATTTTTTACAAAAGATTTGATTCTATTTGTAATTCATTGGAGCTTCTAATGGTGAGTATAAGAAGCTGGTTTAAGATTTATTCCTCTCAAGGCAGTCTCTTCTTTATCACCTAATATCTCAACAAGTTCTTAACTCAAACCTAAATAATGGGATAAAACAAAGTTGTAATTTCTTTTGTAGTTATATAGGTTTGAAATGGTGTGATCTAATTTTTATATTTAAGTTCTAATTTTATTTTTGTTATCGAATGTGAAATTGATTGTATCATTCACCTCATTATAATATAGTAAAACCTTTATAAATTAATACTCGATAAATTAATAACCTCTATTATATAATAATTTTTTTTAGTTCCGATTTGGACTAGTGGACTAAGTTAATAATTTTGATAAATTAATAAAATAATATTTTTTTAAAAATCTATACATAATTATGTAGTCTCATTTATATTATAAATTAATAATTTGTCATTAATAATTTATTACCAACATTATATATATAATAAATTATTATACTTTATTAAAATATGAGCCTATTATTACTTATTTTTTTTAAAATTTAAATATAATTGAATTTCATCTCTAATTTTTTTTTATTATATCTACAAGTTTTGGAATTGAATTATCAAATTGCAATAAAAATTTATGAAGTGTTATTGATATTTTAAATGTATTCTCATCTCTATTTTCGCTTGAGTGTATTTGATTATTATACCTTGATTAACTTTCAAGTGAAATCTGTCATAAATTCATTATTGTAATTCTTTTTGAGTGTATATGGAATGTCTTTTATTATATTCATATAATACTTTACGTATCTCATTTATTATAATTGACTTTTAAATATTTTTTAGATGAAAACTATTATAAATATAAAATATATAAGAGATCATTTAAAGTTATTCATATAAAAATTATTTTAAATAAAAATAATTATATTCACATATTTTTTTTCTTCATTTAATTCATATTTAATTTACACATTTTTTCAATTTATTTAATTTATTTTCAATTGATAACATATTTTTTTTCCATTTTAATTAATTCATATTCAATTTATCATTTTTTTTCAATTTATTTAACTCATATTAAATTGATTACAAAATTAATAAAACATAATAATTTTTTAGTTGATTAAATATTATTTATTGAATTGTGATTACTCTCTTTAAATTAATAAATTATTAATTTATTAATTAATTAATATATATTTTAATTACTAAAATTAACAAGTCCAAACATTATTAATTTATAGAGGTTATATTTTATGTTTCTTGTTATGATTTTCTAGGAATTCCCAACATCCAATAAGAATTCTTTTTTTTTTTTATTTTTTATAATCTATCTAATATCTAGTCAATACATTGGATGCTAATTACTCTGAATCCCAAGTCGGATACTCCCTATCGAATAAATGGTAAAAACATTTAATAGTGGAAGTAGGAAATTGATACTTGGAATATTACAAGAATAGTAACAGTCACTATTAAAATCATATACAAATTATTGAATCAAGCATAATAATTGAAGAAATAAGAATGGAGATATGAGGGTGGAGATAAATTTCACAATGATTAAATATGAGATGTTGGATGAATTTATATATAATTAAATTTTTTAATTTTAATAGTTAATTTTTAAGGTTGACACTTCTATGATTATATAAACAAATTATTATGACAACTTAAAATTTAACAGTTATACATAGTAATTATCATATATAATTAAATTCATAAACGGATCTACATGAAACTAAAAGAATATGTGCCTCCTTAATTTATGAATTTTTTTTAGATAAGTTATAGTTTAATTTTTGAAATTTAATAAAATTATTTAAATGATCCTTAAATTTAATAAAATTAACTCTTTAATTCCTAATAAAATAATATTTAATTATATTTTCCTTTTTTTTTAATATTTTCTTTTAATTTTCTTTTATAATTTTTTTTATTTTATTTTTCAATGATATCATAATGATTTTTTCGCTATTTCTAATTGAAGTATATAAATAGTATTTTTTTATTTTTTAAATAAATTTATCTTATAATTCTAGTATTTATTCTTAAAATTTTTGTATTCGATGCTAAATTTAAAAGATGCCCTTTTTTTTTTTTAAATTTATACATCTGCATATAGTTAAACTCCAATATCTCTAAGTTGATCCCATTACACATCATAGGGAACTGAGTTCGTATAAAATTTGTATTAAAGCTTTTTAAAATCTTTTAGTTTATAATCGTCAATAAATTTGCAGAATTCTCCCATGAAACTACTTTAATCTATTTTTGCTCAAATAATCAATTTTAATCGTATTTTATTGTTTTGATAAAAGCAATTTTGAGTACAATATTTAAAAAATTGAGAGGTTACTTTATGGAATTTTAACACTATTTTTTTTCATATATTTTTTTTTTCAATTATGAGAATAAATTTCCACTGTGGCTCTGCCATTATTGATATTAGATTATCAAAGATAAAATGGAAAATTTCTTTAATAGAATTTTATAATATTTATTTATAATTATAAATTAAAAATATTTATTTATTGTATTATTTTGTTAATATAATTTAATGCTTACTTTATATAAGTTAAAAAATAATGATTAATAAATTTAACTAATCAAAATTAATAAAATTTAGAAAATGAATTCAACATGGAATTAGGAAAAAAAAGTTATTTTTAAATAAAATATTTTATTTATCAATAATATTATTATATGAATTAATATGTATATAAATTTAAAAAAATTATTAAATTATTTTTACAATACATATCATTAGGAAAATAATTAAATCAAACGCAAAAACCCACAACTAATTATTATATGCAAATTGAAATATGATGGGTCCATGATTGATTATCCCCAAATTTGGGATGACAGATAGGCAAGTGGATGCCACCTAAAGTTGACCAAAATGCCAAAAGGATTAGAATCTAGGAAAATGTAGGTGCATTCAGATTCTGACGTGGCAGACAATAGAGGGCAGCATAGACCCACTAAAAGAAAGATACTATGAAAAGAGTCAAAACCCTAATAATTTTACCTGCTCCTTGTTTGACCTACTTATCTCCCCAGCAAAACCCACAAATCAGTCCCTATCTCTCCCTATTTCTCAGTGTCTCTGTCATATGGATACTCTTTCACTCAGCAGTAGTGCTCTGAATTTGGAGTGGATTGTTTGCTCCATGGGGCTATCTGTGGTGGTGGACACTGCTTTGCTTGCTCAAAAATCTCTGCTTTCTCTCCTCTTTATGGTACATTGCCCTGTCCCTAGTTTCCAGTTTCTAGTCTCTGTCTTTTTATATCTTATATTGCAATGTTAGAAGTTGTAGTAGTGTTTTTATTTGATTTTAAAGATGTTTCCTTTGATGGGTTATTCTCTATTTTGTATTTAAGGATTTCTTTTTATTTGTTGTTTCTTTATGGACAATTTTGTGATTTTTAAGTTGCTTGTTTGAATTGACGTAATAACAGAGTAAGAAATTTTAAGATTAGGAAGTTGTTTTTGTTAAGCGACAGTGCCCTCCCTAAAAAAAGGGGATTTCTTTGTCTTGCTATATTCCAATTACTGTTTGGATTAACTGCTGCTAGAATTATTGGGAGATTTATAATCTCTGTTCTTTATTTGACAATAATGGAGTATTATTCTTCTAAATTTTGATTTGTGGATTCAATGAACTGCTTGATTTAATTGTATTTTGTTTATAATTGGCCTTATTGGGTGTTTTTCTATTTCCCTTATTTTTTTTTTCTTGAGATGAACTGTTATTATTTGTTTATTACTATTTGTTTGGTATTGTCCTATCCTAAATTATTTGTCTGTGAAGAAGTTGTAGGATCAGCATGATTCTTTTTCCCTTAGTTTTCTCTCTGCTTTAGGACATGACAAAGTCGGAAAACTGAAACCAATCTTGCATTGTGGTTTTGTGGCAACATTCCTTTATCATTTGGCTGTGGAACAAGTTACAACTAATTGGTTTATCTGCTGAAACTCTTATGTAGTTTTCTATAACCAAATGAATGCTAATCTTTAGATTTATAGCTCTCATTTCATGTTTCTTAGTTTCATGGAAACTACGTAGTTGCCTGAATTTTGGGTTTTTAGATCGACAAACTTAATGAATGGTTTAAGAGGTTTTTGCTAATGTTCTTGAAATGTCTAATGATGGATCTGTTTGTGATTTTGCATGAAAATAGTTCATATACTTTATAAGGTAAGTTTTAGATCACGTATCTACATGCCGTTTTGGTTGCAACCATGTTTGCTATTTAGGGGGTGTTTGGATAAAAACGTAAAAAATTGCGTTTTGTTAAAATAATCTAGTTTTGTTAAAAACGAGTTTTAATTATAAAACTCCCCTCCCAACTTTTAAAATTTGCGTTAAATACTAAAAATATTTAGTTTCCTTTTGTTGCCCAAACACTTCAAAAACCATAAAATTCCTAATTTTAACATTAATTTTCTCCTAAAACGCAGTTTATAACGTTTAACTTCCTATCCAAACACCCTCTTAATAAATTTGGTTTCCATTTATTTAATGTAGTTTTTGGTGTGCAACCTAGGTTTGCATATACATCTGACCTGAAATATTATATGTTTCAACGGAGCTTTGTTCTCTTTTTTATTTTTTGGACTTTTCATTATATCTCTTTATTTATATTGGTGTATTTCTTGGGCTGTAATCGTTTATTGGTTATCTTCTCAATATCCTTTTTGCTTTCTATATGTGGGTTATCTTAATTTTATTTTTGTTACCATGTATTTTGCTATGAAATGATGATGAGCTATGATACAATAGCAAGGTTGCTATCTTTTTACTTTATCGATTCAAATCACAGAAGCAGCCTTCTTGTGATGCAAGGGGAAGGCTGTGGTTTCTAACCTTTATCGAAGTCTGTAATGTGGAAAGTCTGACTGGGACACCTTGTTTGTCTTTTTAAATTTTGCTATTTTTTAAAAATGATTTGAAGGTCTTAGCCTTTTGAGAATTGTTATTTAATGTTTTTAGTCAATCTTATATACTTTTTATGTATTTCATTACTTATTTGTATTTTTATTTTAGATGAGATCTCAGCCAGATGATATTTATATGGTACCAGAATCGACTGCAACTGATAATTGGTAGATGTGAATTTCTTCTTTTTATTTTGAAGTCAGTTAAGGAGTGAATAAGTGATCAACTAATGGAAATGGTTTGCAGGTTTCCTTTCTCTGAACTAAATAGATTAGAAAAACCTACTTCTGAATGTAAGGATGCTGATGAAACTGATGATGATGATAGTGATGATGGTGGTGTTGAGAGTGATGATGATCAGGACGATGACGCTGATTCAGCTGGAGAGGAAGGGAGCGATGATGATGAAGATGATTCTGAGGCTGAGGCTAATGGTGATGGAGAAAGCGATGAAGATGATGACGATGAGGACACTGATGACGACGAGGATGATGATGATGATGATGAGGAAGAAGAAGAGGAAAAGGAAGAGGAAGAGACACAACCGCCTTCAAAAAAGAAGAAATGATATAAACATTATTTTTTCCTTCTTTAAGCTTAATTACATTGGATTGGAAGAATCTTTATTTAAAACTTACATTTTTAAAGGTTCAAACCATTAGTTTTTACAGAACTTAAAACTTATATACCTTGTTCTGAAAGTTAAACCTTCTTGATATTTTATTGAGCTGGAATTTTTAGTCATCTGATTCTGTGTTTACTTGTGATGCTTACAGTGCAGCAGGGAAAATGTAGTAAGAAATCTATCATTTGAGAAAAGATGGGGCCTCTTCTGTGCGAGCGATTGCACCTCTCTAGCTAGAAACAAAAGACCAGTAATTTTTTAATAATTAGGTCTCCTTCTAGTGAATTAAAAAATATATTTATTCCTAGTAGTTGTAACTGCTACCATTTTTTATTTTATATGATTAGATGAGATGTGGGTCGATGATATAAATAAAAAAATCATAATTTTTTTTTTCTCAACGCTTTTGTTATTTTCGGAGTATCAATCTTTCCAATCTCAATGCACTTGATTTGTCCTTCACGTAGAACACTTTCCTCTTTCTCAACCTCTCCCTTTTTCTCTTTGCATTTTGCGATCTATCTTGATTTCTCTGTAGACATGGGAAGCAGTTTTCCACTGCTGGGATGATATAAAAGGCTTTGTTTGTTTTTTTGTCACTGGTCGTGCTGATTACTTTGATAATCTGGAAAGCAACTTGAGTTCGTTGAGAGAACAACTGGAGGAACTAAAGCAAATGAAGAAGCAGGTGATGACCAGAGTCAGTGATGAAAAGAAAAAGAAACCAAACAATCAAGAGAGGGACAAAATAACCATCTGGAGTAACAGAGTACGTATGTTAAAGAATGAAGCAGGAGAAATTATCAATGAAGCTGATGAAGAATTACGGAATAAAACTATCCGATGGTTCTGCCCTAGCAAATGCTTGGCCTATAATAGAGTGGGAAATAGAGTAAGGTCTGTGCTCACAAGGATTATTGATTGGATAAACGAGGCTAATTTCTATTATGTTGTTGTTAAGGTAAACCCTCTTGATCTAGCAACCGAAATGTCTGGGCCACAGACGGCAGTAGGCTGGGAATTTATGTTAGATGAAGTATGGTCATTGATTGAAAAGTCAAGTGTGGGAATTATTGGGTTATATGGTATCGGAGGTGTGGGTAAAACCACCCTCCTTGACAAGATCTACCATCTGATTCCGATTTACAAAACAAAAGATATTATGTTGATTTGGATGACATGCCAAAACAAGACCCAGTGAAAATAGTTAAGCAAGCTATTTATGGAATGTTTGGTATTTCTGAAGAGGCGTGGAAAAATAGAACTGCGTCAGACACAGTGACTATACGAAAGCTGTTACAAAAGGTGAAGTTCTTTTTGTTTTTGGTTGATATAAAAGCCGATTGGCTGGATTCAGATATCTTAGAAGAAGCACGGTATTCCTACTGATGGCAATGGAAATGGCTCCAAAGTAATTTTTACCGCCCGGTCTAAGGAGATATGCAACAAGATGAGGGCAGTACCCATTGAAGTAAAGTACTTGCGCAAGGAAGCGGCTCTTGAGTTGTTGGAATTGTACCTCGGCCCAGGAAGTCTAGAAGATCACCCTCATATTCGGGAGCTTGCCAATGATGTAATTGGTGTATTCAGGGGTTGGCCACTTCTGCTTATCGCAGTTGGACGAGCCATGGCCAGAAGGACCAGTCTCGGAGTCTGGACGAAGGCAATTGAGTAATTGAAAACTAAACCATCAGAGTTCCCAAATATGAAAACTGACGTCTTTCCTGTTCTCCAGGTCAGCTGTGATGCACTGAGTGAAGATCACAAAAAGATTTTTCGATACTTTTCCATTTTTGCATAGGTGCGGAATATTAAGAAACCGGAACTAATTGAATTATGGATTGCGGAAGGATTTATATATGTAGATGAATCTAATAAAGACCAAATATCTGATGCAAGAGACAAAAGAGAAGAAATCATTACAAGTTTAAAGCTCGCAGGTTTGTTGGAGACTGGTGAATCAGAAGATTTATCGACTCCAATTCTAAATGGTACATCACCATATTTCAAATTATTTAACAAAATTCCAAGTTACTACTCTTTAAAAAAATTTGGGTGTGTTATTTGTCCTGTGACACTTCTTACTCTACTGTCTTGATAGGCAGTGTGATAAATAAAAAATATTTTCTGTATCTGTACGATTACTAGAAAATTAATAATAATACCTAAAATTCTAAAAAAAACTGGATAAAATATTTAAAACGATTGTAATATATTTATAATTGTATGATACTATTATAGAAAGGGATAAATATAGAATTATGTAAACTATAGTTGTCCAAAATGATATATACAATCCAACTAGCTAACCAAAAATAAAAAGAGAAATTGTTAGCTCGATTTCTGCTATATGCTGAATAATTGAGAGGACACCGCTAACTCTGTGCTAAATATCTACTGAGAATGATCTGAAAAGGATTAATATAGAAGAGGTGAGCAAATCACAATACTCAGTGAGTGGTAAATATATAATAAAGAGGAACATGATAATATTTTCTGCATATAATTTACACAAAATATCTAGAAAATATCATCATTCTGAAAATGAGTTGCGTAAAAAATCATCTAGCACAAGAAATAAATTATAAAATAATTCTCTATAAAACATACACTCAACACATACAAATAATCTGTAAATAGATAAACTGACATCTTGGGCGCATGATGACATATGGCAGCACCAAGAGCAAACTGGTCATATACATGTGCAGAGCTACCCCCAAAGGGCGACCACTTAATATACGTCCTAAAAATTATATGTATATCAAGCACTGTTTCAAAAACAATATATGATATCTGAGAGTTATTCTCGTCAGGATAGTCTTAATCCGTCAATTACTCTGAAATACCCGTCATCTAGGTATATTTATCAGACATATACATATATGAGTGTATTTAAAAAAAATATATGTACTTAACTGTGTAATCAAATTTTTCTTTATAAATCAAACACCAAACATATCAATATATGTTCCCAACTTTAATATATAAAATATCACATTTTAAAATTTCGATTTAAATCAATTTTCATTCGAAAATTCATTTCTCAAAACATATAGCATATATATTAGTAAAATCAATATTATAAATTCACCACTCACCTGACAAAATAATAGAAAACCTATCAGACTGAAGTACCTTGTTGTTCCGAACTGGTTATTGGGTCAACTCTTATAAATAAATAAAAACTAATATTGGAATATGAAAATAAATTCTAAAATATTATGATGCATGAATTATGCTGACTCTAAAATATCTAGCCTAATTTCTTACGAAAATTTGACAGAATTTCCTCTTAAAAACTGTCAGTCCCAAAAATCAATCTACTCAAATAATTACAATAACAGTCTATAATGCAATATTAAACACCAATTATAACCCATAATACTATTTTATATCTAACTAAAATAAAATATATGAAATATGGTTAAGGTTCTAATTGTCAATAATTAATTTTTCGGGTATCTAAATAAAAATCTAAAAGTATTTATGGATTTCTTATATTGCAAGGAACATTTTGATATAAATATTACTAATTAAAACTAACTAATTGGAAAAATCATAAATTTAGTCTAAATCTTAAACTTCAAAATTAATTAGTTAAAACTAAAAATTAACCCAATTAAATATCAAATTCATGCTCTAAACATAAAAAATTATTAGTTACCTGAGTTAAGCGATAAAAAAAATAAGGACTTGACATTCGGTCAAGGAATAAAAAAAATAAATAAAAAGAAATATTTACTGATAAGGAAAATATATATATATATATATATATATATATGGGTTAGCGGTGCGGTGCCGTTATCACATTTCCTCTACTCAGACCTTACAATATCGTAGAACACAATGTATTTATTTTGGGCCATCTCCTAATCATTTTGGTCATAGATGCTTGGAGTCTAATACCGGTTGCATATATTTGGCAAGACTTGTTCAATTCAATGAACAAGTCTTCCCATATAAATCTGAATTAAGACTTGTGCCATACATCAGCTGAAGATCCTACAAATTGGCTAACGGTGCATAGTACAAGGCCTGGTTAGTCACATTCCACATTATGTAGTTCTCTAATTCCTGATACTTCATCTGAAATTGCTTCTTTTCCAAGACAAACACTCTCTCAACCAATTGTATCTCCATCATCTTCTCCAACCACATCGACATCATCTACTCCAACACCAGGCTTAAATCTAATAGTTGACCTTAGCACTGATCCTCCATTATTTACAATACCGGCACCTCCAATTTGAACCCATCTAATGCAACTTATGGCCACCACAATGCAGAAACGTCAAGCTAATCTTGTTCACACAACCAAATTATCTTTTTCTCCTCCATTACCAAATTATCTCCATATAGAACCTAGCACATATTCTCAAGCTAAACGACACAAAGAATGAAAAACTGCCATGGCCAGTGAAATCAAAGCTCTCCTTGACAATCAAACCTGGACATTGGTTCCCTGTCCTTGTGATAAAAATGTAGTTGGTAACAAGTGGGTTTTCTGTATTAAGCGGCATTCTGATGGATCGATTTAATACTACAAAGTCCGTCTAGTTGCCAAGGGCTACAATAAAAAATTTGGGATTGATTATCATGACACCTTTAGTCCCGTTGTCAAGGCAATGATAATCAAATTGATTATTGCTTATGCTACAATGCAAAAATGGCCAATGCGTCAACTTGATGTCTCCAATGTTTTTCTTCATGGCAACCTGAATAAAGATATTTACATGGACCAGCCGCAGGGGTTCATTGATTCTACTCACCCGGAATATGTTTGTAAACTTAATCAGTCATTATATGGACTCAAACAGGCCCCCATGCTTGGTTTCACCGATTGAGTACATTTCTTGTTGGATTGGGGTTTCAAGCATCAAAGGCTAACACATCATTATTTATATATATTGTTGGTTCTGATAAATTTTTTGTGTTGGTCTATGTTGACGACATTATTGTTACAGGCTCTTCCTCTAAATCAATTGATAATTTTATTCGAAATTTACAATCTGAATTTCCAGTCAAGGATCTTGGTGCCTTACAATATTCTCTTGGAGTTGAAGTATAACAAATGCCAAATGGGGTGTTGCTCAAGCAACAAAAATATATCATTGATTTAATCCAATGTGCAGATATAGAGAATGCAAACACTTGTCTCACACTAATGGCAACTGACCCACCTCTCTCAAAAACCAACGGCTCTTCTTTGTAGGATAGTGAAATTTATCGTAAGATCATGGGGCCCTTCAATATGTGATAATGACCAGACCATATATAGCCTTCTTTGTAAACAAACTCTATCAATACATGCACTCCCCAACTGATGAGCATTGGAAAGCGGTGAAGCGACTACTCCTTTATCTGAGTCTTACTAAAACCCATGGCTTATTCTTTGCTACAGACTCATTATGTTGTCTTCAGTGTTTCATTAGCAGCGACTGAGGGGTTGTTCTGACAGCCGACGGTCTATAAATAGATATGCTATATACTTGGGGCGTTCTTTTATCTCATGGACAACAAAGAAGCAACCAATGACTATCAGGTCTTCTATTGAAAGTGAGTATAAAGCAATTGCAAACACTATAGCAGAGGTTCTTTAGATACAATCACTGCTTTTCGAGCTAAGGCTTTAGAGTGATAATACTGGAGTCATATATCTAACATCCAATCCAGTTTTTCATGCACTTTCAAAACACATTGAATTGGATTATCATTTTGTTCGTGAAAAAAGTAATATAAAGATTGGTGAGAAGCCATCTCACCTGTTCAATCCTATGATTTCTGCTAATTTTCAAGGATACCTTTCTCTTTACCTTTCTTTTTTCATGTCTTAAATCTAGACTTTTACGAATATTATTTTCTGCACCAGTCTCACTCGTTTGTTATTTTTCCATTTCCCATTCTTCTTGCCTGTTATTATTATTGTTATTATGTTTTTTTTTTTGTTTATTATTATGAGATTCCTACATTTTGACCAATTATATTAAAAAATTTATGTATTTTTAAAACCATATTAAAAAATTCATACATTTTGATTTTATTAGACAATTAGGTCATTCCATCCTTTTTTTTTTTTCACTTTTCCATCAGTCAGTCAAAGGGTTTAAAGTCAAATTTTGTTTAAATTATTTATTTTAATACCAAAAATACTCTTCCTTTTCTTCTTCCCTTCTCAAATTTCAAGCAAACAAACAAATCTCTCTACTGGACAAAAATGGATGAAATGAATTTTATATCTTTGAATCCATTTTTTCCTTGAAATACCTGAGGAAAAAATCGAAAATTGTTAAGCGTATGATATACACAGTAAGCGTTCTATCAGCTTCACCATTAAATGAAGATGGAAAGAGTTTCAAACGAACCATGGATGAATCTTGTTGGACCCTTTTTTATCTCTCCTTTTCTTTAGCCTACGACTTTATAGTGGTATTTTCTCTCTTTTCCTTATATTTTAAAGAATAGTAACTTTTTATTATTTATCTCTTTAGCTCAAGGGATAGACAACGAAATTAGAAATAAAAATCTCAAATTTATTTACGATAATTTTCTTTCCTGCAGGAATATATCTAAGGAAGAACACAAGCAGAGAAATTGGTTTTGAGTAATTAACACTTTTTTTTTTCTTAGTAGCTTTTCCTCTTACATGAAACTCAGTTTACCTGGAGGAGTCTCCATTAAAACAACAATGCCCTCCAGGTCACAACAATTCACAATTCACAGACACTCTCTGTTTTGAGCAATTCCACAGTTATCCCATTGAAGCTCGATGAAACTCATCTTCAGTCTCCGCTCCATTTTGATGATTATCGATATTCTTTTATTTACTCATCAGTTGCTCGTTTTTATTTATTTTTGTATAAGTATTTAGATTCCGTTGAACTTGACAGGAATTTGGCAAATGAATCTTTAATTCCTGCAATTTAAGGATTTGCTAGATTTTAATTTTATGTGATGATATTTGTGTATTAATTTTATGTTTTAGAATTAGTTCTTTAATTTCTAATTTCTAATTTTTATTTATATTGTTTTAAACGTTTACTTTTTAATTCTTAATTTAAAATTTTTCCTTCATTTTTTTTTTTTAAAAACTAAGATTTTTTAAGTGAATATTCAATTGTCCACTTGATATTTATGTAGATTAGAGATGGCAATGGGGTGGGGAATCTCCGTTCTCCGTGGGGATTTGTCCCGAACGAAGTGGGGATTTCCCGATTTGTCTCCTTATGGGGACGGGAATGGAGAATATTTTTTTTCCGTTAGCGGGGACGGGACGGAACGGGGACGGGGAGTGTATTCCCCACCCCGTGGAGATCCTCATTCCCGTCTCCATGGGGACCCGTTATTATTCTTGGTTAATTATTATATTTATTTAATTATTTCTTACATAAAATTATACTAATTAATAATATATATGTATATAAGGAATAATTTGTTCAATAAATAATTCTTATGAGATTGTTAGAGTTTATTGAAAGCACTTATTATATTAAATTTGTTCAAGTACTCATAATTTAATATATGCTGAATTTTTAATATTTTATTAAAAACTATTACTGAATATTTTTAATGTATTAAAATATTTATATTTTAATTATGTTTGGTTGATGTTTTATGTGTTTGAATTTATTAATATTTTCTAAATAAATTTTTTTATATTTTTAGCTATTATTTATGAATTTTATAAATATAAATAAATTTAGTAATACA
>CANXYC011514025.1:0-14920 GCA_948193065.1 Aleurites moluccanus | reverse complement strand
TATATATATATAAATTTAAAATTTTAATTTTAATTCTATCCTAAATCATAATTTTATGAAATTGTTTATGATTTGAAATACTAAAAAGCTAAAATTGATATTTAAACATATTATATCATATTATCAATTTAATTTTTAAATTTAATTGAACTCTTTAATTTATATAAATTTGATTAATTGAGTTATTAATTTGATTATTAGCATTATATCAAATTTATAAATTTAGAAAATCTAATTAATTTCTATTAAATTTTAAAATTAAAATTAATAAATATGATTTATTAAGTTTCAAAATCAATTTCACTTTTATCCTTCAAATAAATATAAAAATATTATTATTATTTTCAAATTTAACTTATGGTGGGATTATAACTACAATTTTAATTTGGGTATAGAATTAAAAAAAATTATATATATTATTACAAAACACTCCAAGTTTAATGTAAATTTTAAGGATTTTGTAATAAAAACTTTTAAAAAGTTGAACAACAATTTTAATTAAAATTTTTAATATTTAAAAAATAATTTTCAATCTCAAAGTAAATTAATATGTTGGTTTATGATTTAATGACAAATTTGAGGAATTACAGTATTTTATAGTATCCACACTTAGATACAATCTATCTATTAAGTATATATAATAAAACTTGGTTATAGATTGAAGTTAAATCCTTTTTCTCACTACTAAAAGTATATTATAATATTATAATTTATTAAATAAAAAAATATTAAATTTTAAAATATTAAGATTAAAAAAAATAAATTTTAGAAGATAAGATTTTGTTTTTGTTTGTTTATTAGTAGATATGCCTTGATTATATTAAATAGGAATTTTTAAATAAGTATATTTTATCAACATATATTACATGTTTTTTGAATTTTTTTAAGGTAAAAAGATTATCTATTATCAAACATAATAATTAACTCGCATTTCGATATATAACATAACAATAAATACATTTTCTCTTAAATAATAAACTCATGATCGATTTTTCTCTTCTCAATAATAATAATAATAATTCACTCACTTATTAGGTAGTTTTATTATTAATTTGTAATAAATAATATTTTTATCAGATTTAAAAATATTAAAAACAAATTAATAATAATTTACTCCTTAATTACTGGTTGATGAGATTTTTTTCTAAAAAATATTAAACATTAATTTTGATAATTTATAAGTTCACTTAAATCTTTAGAAGCCTATTAAATTAAAAGTTGATTTTTTTTACTGACTGGCATTATTATTATTTTTTTTACAAGCTTATTAAAATTAACTTGAAAATAATGAACCTCATAAGTCACCCTTATTAATCTATTAAGTTGATAAAAAAAAAAATACCTATAAAAACATGGCATTTTTAAGGTTTACCAGTACACCGAATTTACTATAGAACTTCACATTTGATTTTGTTGTCTACTAATTCCACATATATACGCCGTTGAACCTCTCCCCCTTTCTAAATTTGGTCGCAAATCTCTCTCCCTAAACAGGTGGGTCTCTTAAATATAGATGGGTATTATGATAGCTTGCTTGGATTATTTGACAAAGGTGTAGAAGAGGGCTTCATCGAACCTTGTGCTAGAAACATTATCAAATCTGCAAAAAATGCTCAAGAGTTAATCCAAAAAATGGAGGTAATTGATTTAATAATTATAAAAATAAATTATTTATTTTATTAATTATTCTTCTTTTGGATGTGTTTTTGTAGGATTATATACCTCTTCATGATCAAGTGGAACCTAGTCAAAGCTGGATAGTAGAAGAAACCAACGCAAACTTGTAGCTGAGAAGAGACAAAGTTTTCTTCTTGGAAGAAGGCTATGACTATTCTCATGATTCATGCTTTGCATACTATGTCAAACCCCAAAAAAGGGTGAAAATACACAATAAAAATTATGTATTAGATAGGCATTGATGCTATGCATGGAAGCAAACTCTATTGTGATGTCTCAGGCTAATTTTATATTATTATTGCAAATAGTGGATTTTTAAACACAAAAATAAGATTTTTTTTTTTTAAGAACCTCGTATGCCTCTTGTTTTGTTCATTATTTATGTTAATAAATAGTGTTTATTTTCATGTTTTGTCTCAAATTTATTGTGTTTTTAAGTTCCTTTAGTGTTTAATTAACTTTGTTTTCGTAAATCAATGTATAGGAAGAAAGATGAAGGTTTTAGTCCAAAAAAAACTCCACAATTATGAAGTTCAAATCCTTTAGAATCTATTTTGAGGTTTTGATGCCTAACATAGGCACGCTGGAGTTGAACACAATCGTGTTCATGAAAGAAGTAAATTGAAAAATATTTTTATTTATTTTTATTTTTAAATTTATTAAAAAATATGAAAATATATTTTTTAACTCTAAAAAATATTTTTTAAAATAAAAATAATATATAATTAATTAAAAATAAAGAGTAATGATATTTTTATCTTTTTATTATTTTTGTTAACCATTTTAGAATTGACTAATATTAAAATTGAACGAAAGTGTCGTTAAAAAAAGATTATGAGAATTTAATATATTGAATTATTTTATATGAGAAAAATAATAAATAACCCTTTAAAATTTAAAATGCACAACACGCCATGTTGAATTTTAATATGGGCGTGTTGAGCTGGCTGACAGTTTTGGATAGAAAGTTTTATTCAGTGAAAAGAGAGATCTGCAAAATAGAAAAGGAGGCTTTTAAAAAGGCAAGCAGAGATTGAAGAGAACATCGTCTTCTCCATTCCATTGTTGATTTTCACTTTAAATTTCTAAATTAATTTTTCTTTTCAGAGAACCAATATTCATTACTTTGTAATTGAAAAGAAGATTTAGCTTAAGGAAGGGTTAGAGCTTAAGGAGGCAAAAAGGGATCAAGCTGGCCTTCAAAGAGAGGTCTAGAGTATTCAGGTTTTATTTTGTGATTTTTTTTTTTATTACTTATATTGTTCTTAGTATTAAACTATTGGTAATTTGATTTTACCACGACTATGCTTCCATGAGAGAGAAGACTTCGAGCGTCTCACATAACATTTGATACAGTAACATCGTATACTTGCAAATAGTCTAACTAACTAGTTTAATATATACTGTTAATTATTATTTTTTCTATAAAATGATTCAATATATTAAACTTTTTTTATTTTTTTAAAAATATACTAACTTTACCTGACAAATGATATAATATACTACTAGATCTTTTCGTTCAATTTTATCATTAACCAACCCTATAAGGATAATAATAAAAAAAAATATATCCTTACCCTTTATTTTTAATTAATTACATTCTATATTTGCTTTAATTTTTTTTAAAGTTAAAAAATTTATTTTCATATTTTTGACAAATTTTAAAATAAAAAAATAAACAAAAAAAAAATTAAAAGATATTTTTTATTTGTTATTTTTTTATTTTAAAAAATAATTTAAGAAGAAATTAAATTATTTCTTCTTAAATTTTTTAATACAAATAAAAAAATTCATTTTTATATTTTTAACAAATTTAAAAATAATAAGTACAAAATAGTTTTATTTTTTATTTTTTATTTTCAAATTTTTATTTTTTAAAAAATAAAATAAAAATATTTTTTAAAAATATTTTTATTTTTAAATTTGTCAAAAGTATGAAAATATACTTTTTAACCATAAAAAAAATTTTAAAGTAAAAATAAAATGTAATTAATTAAAATTAAAGAGTAAGGACATTTCTGTCTCTTTTTATTGCTCTTATAGAATTGACTAACGGCAAAATTAAACAGAAAAATATAGTAGTATATTATGACATTCGTCAGGAAAGAGTTAATATATTTTTGAAAGGACAAGAAGGATTTAACGTATTGGATAGAGTGAAAATAGTAATTAACCCTTTAGAATATGGTGATTAGGCACAAACACCTCTCAATGCCAAAAAGACGAAATTGGAAGAAGAATACACAAGGAAATAAGCACTCCAGAATTTAAGAGGTTGCCTCTACTGCTTTCATTAACAGCAACAGCAATGCATGTTTATTGATAGTTCAGCTTCAAAAATGATGAATTTTGCATACAGAAAGCATATGAATAAAAAGGGAAAAGAATGAAATTGGTACCCTCCCCCCCCCTACAGTTGAACCTTCTGCATAATTGCAAACTTGGCCAGCCACAACCACAGCTAATGCAACCTCTACTGACATAAAAGAATAGCTCAGCAAATACAGATATACGATTGTAGAGATTGTGCTAGAGGCATAACAGTTGAGAGATTGGCATCATAGGATAAATTGCACCAAATAAAATTAAAAAAAGAAAAGAAAAGAAAATTCAAGGCAGTGACTTGAATCAACTTGGGGTGGAGACATTTTAATGAATCCTGAAGTGAGGGTAATGTGACTATTCTACAATCTGTGGTGGTAGTCAAATTGAAAATGCAGCTTTGCTGTAAGGGTTGTATATGCCAAGCTCTTAATTCCACTGAAAATATCATATAAGACAATTTGTCTAAACATTGTGTTTTGGGAGGAGGAGACTCAGTTAATTACCCAGAAAAAGGAGTCTTTCAGGAGCTAACGAAGAGGCCTGTCTCTTAACACGGCATGCATAAAAGTTATCCCCAAGTCATAACTTCTTCTATTGATTTTCTCTTTGAATTATAGTTGTCATTCATATGACCACCTGCTTAATTCTCCTATCTCTTAAACAAAATTGTTCTCAACACAAAGGAAGCAAACTACATAACATGAGGTAAAGCCTTCAGTAAAACTATGATGGTGTATGCTGCTGTGAGAGAGAGAGATATAAACATCATCCTAAATCATTTGGTGGCATTTTGTAGCTGTTTAAAGGTCCACCATGACCACTGAAACTTAGATATATAAATTTCAGTTTCAGGATGATTCAGGGAAATCAAAAAGTAATCATAATTGAATTTCACCATCATAATTGAATTTTACCAACTAAACTATCATAATGTGCAAAATTGGATGTGCATCAAGAACCACGAGACAGTCATTAACACACACTTTCAAAAGAGATCACAACAGAACAGAGCAAAATAAAGGCAGATGTAATTCAACTATTTGACAGAGAAGATATTAAATAAATAAATAAACCACATCCAATCACTTGAGCTAAGATCATAAGAGAATAGAACAAAGAGTGCAAATTTATATTACAGATATAGGGTTGTCATGTTCAATTGGAATTGCCAATCATCAATAGAATAAAAGACCAACCAAATAGACAAACTAGGCAAAAATGAGCTCAATGATATATTTCTGTAACTGAATCAAGAAAACAAGTGATGTGAATCAATTTGCAAAGAATGTAAGAATGGCATCCAACCTTGTCAGCATGTATTGACCCCATCCTTGCAGTCACTTGTCAAATTATAAAATGTTTCCACACGCGTTTTTGCCCTGTAAAGAACCTCCGTGTCCACTGCAGCTCTCATGTAACCATCAAATTCAACCGGCCGTCCATTATTTAAAAGCATTGTTTCATTGTACCAATCACTTGTATTACCCCACACTGCCTTGTAATCATCAAGCAAATGAACCTTAAAGTGAGATCTCAGTTTATCAAAGTAATTATAGAATGGCTCATTGGTTGCTATATACAGATTTCTCCAAGGCTGAATCATTCCTTGAAGCTTTGCAACAAGAGAATCAGGTGAAGTATCAGCATCCAAATGAGGCCAGAGCTCCTTATTTTGTGCTCTCTCTCCTCGAACCACATGAATTGCATCAAAATCCCAGTCCATTTGCCCACTGATATCTGTCACTATATTCATCAATCTCTTCGATTTCCAAAGTGCATGCCATGGCCTCTGAATGTACTTTGCAGCTTCTCCTTCACACACCCTGTACCAATAATTTTCAGGCTCTGGAGCATCAAACTGCCTCCATATAATTGTGCTCTTATCTTTCTTCAGTTGCATTGGTGTCACCTTGTGGGTCAAAACCTTCTTAACTGGCACTTTCTTCTTACGGGCACGATCCCATTTCTTCCAATCTTTCAAAAATTCACTCTCTTCAACAATTGATGCAACCTCCTTAAGATGCTCAAAATCAAAATAATACCGAAAATCTTTCCCTTCCTCATCCTTACCACTTGGATTATAACTGCCTGCTAAGCATAAACTCAAATCCATCACAAATGTCCTGTTCAAATACATAGCCTCTCCTAATCCACACAAGAAACTCCACATATAATGATTCATTCCCTTACAATAATCCCCTCCTCTTGAATAATACAAATACCTTCCTTTCCTAAAATTCATCTCTGATCCCAAGGTTGGAATTGTGTCATTTATCTCCTCATCACGAATTGGTCCAATTTTTGGATTATTTCCACCATTCTTAGTAGCATTAACTCTAATCCTTTGCCTCCGGGCATTAATGCCTGAATGCCAACCATTTGCATGCACAATCTTATAAGTACAGTTTTCTCCAATTCCAAACTTAAACCTCCTAAAATCCCTGTACTTTCTCCATGACTTCTCTTTCTTGTTTCTGAACCTCCATGCCACATCACACTCATCTGGTTTTGATCCATTAACAGGAGTTTGATAATCAAAAAACACAATTGACTTGAACCACTTCAAATTAAACCTCTCAACCACTATCAGAACCCTGGGGTCTGAGCAATTCACAGCCTTCAAATCATCACAACTAGATGATTGGAGAGTCATATTGCTGACCTTCTCCTCAGATTTCTCAATCACTTGCTCAGTGATTGGTTCACTCAAAGAGGCAGGTACTACTGGGGCCTGCATAGTTTGCAAATCCTCACCAGTTTTAAGAATAGAATTATCATTTTTAAAAGTGGCATTTTCACTCTGAGTAAAGAATTTAGTAAGGGCAGGAGCTGATTCAAACCATGGATCTGGAGGTTGGTAAGTGATTGCAATAACTGTAAATATCAAAACTGAAAATACAAACACTGAGAAACATAAATTGCTTATTAACTTTATGAGCTTTTGCCCAATATGATCACTGGCTGGATTTGACTCTTTCATTGGTTCTTTAGTTTAACCTTTGAAAACCCAAATTTTGAAATCTACCCAGATCTTCAAATCAATTTAGAAAACAAAGAGAACCCATATAGATTCATGGGTTCTCTTCATTTTTTTCTTAAAAACCCAGTACTGAAATCTTGAAATGAGCCAAGAATTGGGAAGTAGAGTGAAAATAAGGAAAAGAAAATGATAAAGAGATTAGATTTTGCTTACCAAGAATTGAAATGGAGAACAAGATTGATGAGATCTAATGAAAATGAACAAAATTTGAATAAAAATTTGTAGTGTTACTGCGCAGAGAAGAAAGGATGGGAATGGGTTTGGTTAGAAGTGAAGCAAAGAAGGTGAAATTTGCCTGAACTCGGAGAAGAAGAAACATGAGTTGACGTCGGCAATCGCTGATTTGTCAATTTGAAATTGATGATGCTACGTCATAATCAAAGATTTGTCATTAAAAAAAATTAGGGGTTGTTTGGTTGGTCAATTAAACACTCCAAATTATCGATTGTCAATATGCGCGTTGCCAATTAAAAAAATTTGTATTATTTGGTTGGCCAACTAAAAATTTCGATTATAACAAAATTTCTCTTCAATCGGAAAATTTCATAAGCAGCTATAAGCTGCTTTTAGCGATTGACGATTTGGCAATCTCACTTTTACACTAATCACACATTTAGCAATCGCTCTACCAAATACCCCCTTAAAAAAAAAAAAAAAAAAAAAAACCCCAAGTACAATAGCCTAACCCCACCTCACTTCAACTCAACAACCAATAACAGCTCAAGCCTAGTTTACATAGTCTTTAGAGGAGTTTAAGCTCAGTTAATCTAATCTATCGGAGATAGACCAAGTTAAATTCTGAGTCTGAGTCACAGTCCAAGTCTATCAAGTCCTATCTTTACCTCTTTAAATCTGTAATCGACCATCCTAGTCCTCCTTGTTAGTTTTGTATGCAATTACGGATGATGATTAATGAAAGTTTAAGTTCTTACATGCTCATATCTTCTTCCTTCATTTTGGTTGTTTTATATCCAATCCAATTCGAATGCATAAAAAAGAGAGTAAGAGAGAATGAGAGAAGAAAAAAGATGAAAGGGTAAATGAATCAATGAATTAGGGAAAAATGAATTAATGAACTTTGGCACAAAGGAAATGAATTAATGAACTTTGGCACAAAGGAAATTCAAAAATGTATAAATTTTCTCACGTAAGGATATAATCATATTGAGTCAAGGTTGTCTTCTTCAAGCTTATCATCGAGCTTTTAAGATTATCCATAACATGTATCAAGTCTAAAAGAGGATGAAAAGTCCGAATGAATGATTCTTTTTTCCCATGCATCAATCTACTGATAAACTACATGGTTGGTTCTATAATGGTCTCTTTGACATCCCCATGTATGTTTTTAATCAAGTTTAGATGCATCTCATGGATAGGAGAAAGTATAAAATTCAAAGCTTTCAAATCAATTTCATCCTAAATGCTGACGTGCTATAAGACATAAGATAATTGCACGCCAATAGAAATATTAGATCCACACAAAGCACCGAATCATTCTTCGGTCACTTTATATCCGACTGCAACTTGTTTGCCCTTTTCAAATTGGGGCATAGATGTCATAAGGAAAATCTTCAAATGGATAAGAATACATCTTGATGCCCATAAACTACTTTACAAGGGGATTGCAAACAAGATCATGTTACAAAAGATGATCACAAGTCAACCACGGTCCAACAGGCATAAAAATAGAAGCTTTTCATGGAAATCAAGGTTATCGAAAATCCAAGCAAAAGGTTAATCGAAGCTTTGACTTGCAGTGACATTGTTTTAGTAAAGAATGCCTTGTCTTGCTGGAGTATTGTTCTATTGAGATCATAATTTCCTTTTGGTACCAACATTTCACTATTCTCTTAATTCACTTGCCTAAAAAAAAAAGAGAAAAGAAAAAGAAAAGAAAAATAAATGAAAAGCATGCTAAGTTGAAAATGTGAAATGGCGAGTTAGAAAAAAAATTACAATAGCTCATCAAAAGCTAGAGCAAAAGAAAACAGATAGCCGAGTTATAAAACCAAAAGGGCTACTCGGTTGAAAATTAGTTCAAATTGGATTCCAAAGTCAAATGGCATCATTCAAAATTAAAATCCATTTGTCTTTGTCATAATGAAACGAAGAAGTAAAGAGTTCAAATATAGTAGTCTTGAGTCTATCATAATAAAAGTTCATTTCATTTCATAGAGAGTCTAACAACTCTACCCCTCTTTAGAGTTATCTCTTAAGTCAATCATTTAGAGTTTTCCTCCTTTGTGTCAAAAGCTTCTTTAAGAGTTGAAAAGCTTCCAAGTCAATGCCCATTCTATCAATCAACCACATCCAACATGTCTCAGAAGCATGTACCTTATAGCAGTCGTATCGTCTCTTAGCTAAAGCAGTCGTATCGTCTCTTAGCTAAAGCAGGCCCTTATACATCATGTAAGGGCACGTCTCTTAAAAGCCATCATCCTTTAAATCACTGCTTGTTTAGAATAACTAAGTAGATGAAATCCATTAACCAATGCAAGTCATCCAAGGTCGTCATTCCTTAAGTCGAACTATCCAAACACCAAATCAAATAGCCTTTCCTCATTGACCCAAGTGTTAGCCTTACCAAGTCTAGACCTTCGAAACACCACCTCGAGAGTCTAATTAGTATCTGACAGGTAGGAATAACGATGTTTGTCTTCTCCACAAATCATGCAACAATAGCAAACTCATAAAACCTCCCAAAATCACATCGTAAGCAGCTAAAAAAGCCAGCAAGTCCACACCTACTATGAGTTGAAGTAAATTGAGGTCCACCTAGCAAGGTATCAAAATATCTAAGGGTAGAATAATTTTCTTACCTGAATGATGATTGAGCTGTTAAACTAGTGCCCTTCAGACCTAACCATTTTCGAACATCCACGTCGCCAACCAAAGATGTACTCAATAAGTAACCAGATGAATTTTCTAACCTAGATGTGGTCTGTGTCAAGAGTTGTTGAAAAACTCAATCAAAATGAATTAACATTATCGTTAGATAGTTTTTGAAGTTGAGCCAGAGCCAAGCTTGAGAAAGTAAAAAGATTAGACTCCAAGCAGAAAGAAAAAAGGAAAAAAAGCAAACAAACAAAAAAAAGGAAAAAGCAAACAAACAAAAAAGTAGAAAAGCATAAAAAAAGACAAACAAACAGAAAAGCAGAAAAATTATCCGAAAGGAGAATCATTTCCCTACCTAGAGGATAATCGGGCATTAAGACTAGAGTCCCTCAGTCCTATAGCAATTTCCAAACTATGCAAGGTCACAGCTTGAAATGACACCATTAATAAAAAAACCTTATCCCATCTGATCGACTAACTCAAGGGCAAATCTTACCATAGCCTTACATAGATGACCTGAACTAATATGATAAAACCATTCAAACTCCAGTCTAAATTTTTCCATAGCCTAGCTAACCTCAATTGATTTGATAGGGATAATTTAATCGGGGCCAAATTTGACCATAACCTTACCTAAATGACTTGAATCCATCTGATAAGACCAATCAAACTCTAAGCCAAATTTGACCATAGCCTAGCTGACCTCAACTGATCTAACTGGACTAATCCTCTCAGGGCCATACCTAGCTTTAACTATCCAAGTTGAATCCTTAGACCTAAATTGAGCATGGTTTAACTAATCTGAAAGCATTATCCTCAACAATCCTTCATACTCGACTAGACTTAGTATGGCTTCAATTGGCAACCAGCCTGACAACATTGTCAAAATCCCCTTTAGCCAAACTAGTGCCATATGAAAAAATTGAAATCTCTCACTCTCAAAGACTGTCAAAATAACCAAGTTACACTTCTCCTAATAACCTTCCCTAAATATGAGGCATTCCAGGGCATTTCAATGCATGAAATTGTGGTTCATTGTGTTTCATTATATAACTTTGCTTTCTAAATGCATTAAATTTGCATGAGTCATTCATAATCGCACGAAATGTGTGCATCTCATTTAAACAGAGGGGTCTAACATTATATCATCCCAAAAGATAGCATTGTGTATACATAACATGCATGATATCCATAAATTCATGGTATCATACATCATTCTGCATTTGTTCGAAACTAACATATGACAAGAAAAAAAAAGAAAGGACAAGTTGACGATCTCTTAGACGACATTGACGAGTATCTTTTAACCGGCAAAGTTATCCCCTTGAATATCCATTTTATGAGTTATCTAGTAAGTATGACAGACTTAATCTACAAATGACTGCATAAATATAGAAAAAGATCATAACCATTATCAAGAAAGGTATGATTTCTTGAACTTAAAATCTTTTTGATTACATTGTATCAAAACCTTTTCAAATTGCTTCACAACAAAGTCTTTTCAATTAAATCATATCAAACATTGTTGTACTTAAAAAATCTTGGTAACGGTACCACTTTTTTAAAAATCCCTGGCAATGGTGTCGTTTCTTCGAATTCCTTGGCAACGGTGCCGCCTTTTCAAAATTCCTTGGTAACGATGCTATTTTTTCAAAATTTCCTAGCAACAGTGCCACCTTTTCAAAACTTCTTGGCAAAGGTGTCACTTTTTCAAAATTTTTTGGCAACAGTGTCACTTTTTTAAGCAAAATTATTTTCAAAGCCCAAACAGACCATGTCAAATCCAAAATCATTTTCAAAATCCAAGCAAACTATGGAAAATCCAAAATCATTTTCAAAATCCTAACTGGTCCTTGGCACTTACTCGTTTCCAAACAAATCTTGTGTGCTTACCTTTGCACCAACGATATTTTCAAATAAAATACTATATACTTACCTTAGCACCATTGACATTTTCAAACAAAATCCTGTGTGCTTATCTTATCACCATCGACATTTTCAAACAGAACTTTGCATGCTTATCTTAGGATCAACATCATTTTAAAAAAAAAAAAACTTTGTGTGCTTACCATAGCACTGGCAGTATTTTCAAACAGAACTCTGCATGCTTACATTAGCATCAACATCATTTTAAAAATAGAACCCCGTGTACTTACCTTAGCACCGAAATCAGACCTTTCAAGAGAAACTTCAAATTTCAAACTTATTAGACCTTCGTAGTGGAACTTCAGTTTTTAAACTTATTAGACCCTCTTAGGGGAACTTCAATTTTCAAAATTATCAAATTCTTCTAGAGGAACTTCAAATTTCAAACTTATCAGACCCTCATAGGAGAACTTCAATTTTCAAACTTATCAGACACTCCTAGTGGAAATTTAGTTTTCAAACTTATTAGATCCTCCTAAGAGAACTTCATATTTCAATGTTATCAAACCTTCCTAAGGGCAGCCTTAGGATCTCTTTACCCAACATATTTTCATGGTTTGGAGTTCCTAGAGCAATCATTAGTGATGGAGGTTCCCACTTTTGCAATCAAATCTTTGATAAACTTTTGAGGAGATGTGGAGTAAGACATAAGGTTGCAACACCTTATCATCCACAAACAAGTGGCTAAGTGGAAATTTCAAATAGGGAACTCAAGTGCATCTTGGAGGAGATGGTAAGTAATTCAAGAAAAAACTGAGCACTGAAATTAAACGATGTATTATGGGCCTATCGGACGGCTTATAAAACTCCAATTGGAATGTCACCCTATAGATTGATTTTTAGAAAAGCGTGCTATTTACCCGTTGAACTTGAACGCAAAGCATTTTCGGCTATAAAGAAGTTGAACATGGACTTAAAGGCTGCAGGATTTAAGAGATTGCTCCAAATAAGTTAATTGGAGGAGATGAGAAATGAAGCCTATGAAAATGCTAAAATTTATAAAGATCGAACAAAAAAATGGCATGATAAGTTCATAAGGGATAGAAAATTCGAAGTAGGTAAAAAAGTATTACTATTTAACTCATGTTTGAAATTTTTTCCAGGTAAACTGAAGTCAAGATGGTCTAGACCTTTTTGAATGACAGAAATCTACCCCAATGGAGCTGTTGAAATTCAAAAAGGAGAAGAAAGACTATTCATGGTGAATGGGCAATGCTTGAAAGCCTATTTCGAAGGAAATGCCATTGAAAAAGCTTCAATTTGTTCGTTGGAGGACGCTCAGCGAAGAAAAATCAACATTTAGCTAATGACATTAAAGAAGCACTGGTTGGGAGGCAACCCAAATAAAATTTATAACATATTTCTTTTAATTTATGCAAATTTAATTATGCCCCTTTTGTTTAAATTTAAGCTTGTCTTTTATTTTAACCAATAATAATAATAATAATAATAATAATAATAATAAATAAGGATAGATAAAAGTTTTTTAGGAGTTTTAGATTATTTAGATAACTTTTAATAGAGTTTTTAGGACTAGTTATTTAGATAGAATTTTAGAATTAGAATTAGAATTAGATTTAAATTTTATTTTCAATTAGGATTAGCCTTTATCTTTAATTTGAGAAGTTAGAAGTAACCTGTACCTTCTTCAATCTATTTAAAAGGGAATTAAGGTTTAGGAAGTTAAATCATCCCTATTCCTCACTCTTCTTTTCATAAATATGGTGAAAACTAGAGCCACCACTTTTAAGAAAGTCAATATGACCTGCAAACAAATTGAGAGTATTACCCCTAAAAAGAAAAGTTTAGAAAAAGGAAAAGTAAAATTGATTAAAGGATTATTAGCTTATTGAGGTAAGTTATGGAATGTATTGATGATACATTTTAATTTTATTGTGCCTTTATGTACCTTTATACTTTTCTTTTCAATCCTTTTTATATGTAATTCTTGTCATAACCATTATTGTTGTTTTTAATCATTGTATGAAACTTTACCCTTGAATTCATATAATAATAATATTATTTCTTGAAGAGGGCTTAGTCATCTTTCCTTGGACTAAATCTTTTATTCAAAATTTCTTTATTTCTTATTATAACCAACTAATTATGTCTTAGGCCACTAGACAACTAACATTGATCTTGAAAGAATATTTGGGTCTTGTATTATTTATTGTGAATATTGATTTGTTATTGAACCTTAATTGAATGTTGAGATAGGACGTCCTTTCAATGAGGAATAAATCATTGGATTGTATACACCGATGACTCAACTGATGGAATCTTAAACATCAGTGGCTTCACATAGGAAAGGTCTATCAAGTCCTAGCGTATGCTTTGCACAAGCATACGTGAGATTAATATGGAAGTGTTGATATCCTCTTATTTGATTGATTACATAATTTTTCTATCACTTCATATTTCTAGTGACATTATTTCTATGATACTTTTCATTGTTTCTGAATCTCATTTTTTATATTTATTATTTGTTTATGTATAACCATATCATTGTTATGATATCATTGAGAATCCAAAAGCATTGATATATTTTCATAATTTACTGAGTTTATGACTTCATTTTTTTATATGATTTTCATGTGTTATGTTAGGTTGATATTTTATCTATTTAATTAGGGACAATATTAAATAATTTATACTTATTTTAATTTTTTTAACCCATTATAGCTAGTTAATGTAAGTTTTAGATGAATTTAATTGCTAAGAAGTAGAGTTTAGTTTTAAGAATAATTATCTAAAAATCTGGAATAATTTGTGTATTTAATAATAAATTGCTAACAAGGATAAATTGCATCCGAAATCTTAGTTCTTGTGTAAATGGAATTTTGGCAAAAGGAATTGACTTGAATATGATGCAAGGAGGGTCGAGCCACTAGGCAAGGGTCAGCCGAGTCGCAGGAAAGAAAATAGGCAAGTTTGGCACAAGAAGCTGCGAGTCACAGACGCTATAACTGGGTGACCCGGTTACCTTGAGGATCGACCCGGTTTTTCAGAGAACGACCCGGTTAGCGCTTATACGATTCATTCATGCGCTAACCGGTTTGCCAAGACCCGGTTTTTAATGGATGGGACCCGGTTTTCGAGGGAATTTTAGGGTTTTTT
>CANXYC011513176.1:0-14599 GCA_948193065.1 Aleurites moluccanus | reverse complement strand
ATAATGCAATGAAAGGCCCAAATGCATAAGGTAAACAGGATTGGGTCAAGTAATTAGTAGAACTGTATTTCATCCACATCTCCATTTCCATATAAATGTCATAAGGAGGATCAATCCTTATAGCTAGAGCCATATCCCTATCTCTATCTAAAGCAAGTAGTACCAGTGTGCACACAGTCAATGGAAATACCCGCTACACCATCGAAGTAGCCCTATTAGGTTACCCTATGCAAATGTTCCAATATGAAGGAAATGCAACAATTATAACTCATATGAGGTGCCAAATAGCATTTATAGTCATATAATCATGTATAGAATCATTTGGATATAACTTACAATCAAGTCCTATAATTTATTTTCCTAACCTAATTAAATTATTCTATTTTATCTACCCTCAATTCATTTCCCAGATAATTAATTTACAATAATTTACACATGATACACACACTTTAAATCATATAACACAATATTTATCAATCACATATAATTTCATCAAGTCAATCATATAATATATAAAGCAATCAATGGCACTTGAACATATGAATTAATTCATAAAACACATAAGGAAACCAACTCATGCAAATACCCCTAACTCCTCCTAGGTTTAAGGCACTAGGGTTTAGGTTTCCAACTAAGGTTCAAGGTTCTAGGGTTAGGGTTTCACTAAGGATATTACATAACCATAAGACCTGATTAGTCTTATGTATATTGATACATGATTGTTACATGTGATATGAGTTTCATGGCCTTTTATCTGTCTTATCTATGTGATATAGCTTCATTAACCTATTTATTGATTCTACAGTCATTCACTATATTTTGTTTCCATATTCAGATATTGTTGACCTAATTAATATTTATTGATTATCTGCCTATTGTTTATTGAAATTCCAACCATTTCTTATGGTCGATGCATATTAGATTCACTGAGTATTTTATACTTACCCTTTCATTGTTTCCCCTTTCCAAGTGCAGAGTAGAAGGCAGATTCTCAACTATTGTTTCCCGAGAAATTCTGTAGTGTCTGTAATATTAGTGTAATTATTTAGTAGTATAATTATTTTAACATTGTATTTTATATATATTTTTTAGTTGCTCCATGGTATGTATAATGGCATAGTTATACTTTAGAAATGTATATTATGGCATAATATGGAGTTTAATTAATGTTATGGCATGAGATGATAGTAATTATAGCCAATTACAGAATGAATTACAGACAGATTACAGAATATCAGAATGAATGTTAATTAAGTAAATGATTTAAGTATGAGATAGTATATGAACATAGTATGTGATACTGGGTTCTACGGGTGTTGGTCGCCTCTGGCTTCTCCTGCATCCTAAGACCGTCATATTCCGAAATTGGGTCGTGACATTAATTTTGGCACTGCACTTTTATATGTGTATAGTTGCTCCATGGATTGTATAAATGACATAATTAAACTATAATTATTGTAGGTATGGTTTAATATGAATTTAAGTATGAATATGACATATGATGATGATGGTTACAGCCAATTGCAGAATGAGTTACAGACAAATAGACATATTACAAAATGGATATTAATTGAGTAATTGTTAATAATTTGATAGTAAATGGTTATAGAATGTTATACTGGGTTCTACAGGTACCGGTCGCCTCTGGCATCTCCTGCATCCTAGGACCGTCATGTTCCGAAATCGGGACGTGACACACCAATTGAATTAAAACAAACTTTCTAGAAGGAGAAATATTATGGTTGGCCAAGTATTAAATTTTTGATAAATATATGAAGATTTTTAAGGCTTATGGCTATAGGAATTTTCAAGTGTTATGATCTAGAAAATTCTATTTGTTTGGTTTTCATCATTTGCCTTGAAATATATATATATATATATATATATATATATATATATATATATATATATATATATATATATATAAGAGAGAGAGAGAGAGAAAATGGGCTATTAGAATGTGGTGGCCGAGTCACCTATAGAAAGAAGGAAAACCATAAAAAAATATATATATATAAAATAATAATAATGCTTCAATTTTCCATAGGAAGTAAAGCTAAATTAAGCAAGGTGATGGAAGGAAGATGAGGGAAGAAAGGAAATTTATATTCAAGCTTTATAAAGGGAAGAAGATGGAATTTAAGAATTTAATTCAAGGTAAAGTTTTCTAAACTTTAGTTTTTATTTGAATTTAAGAGTTTCATGATTTGATTTAGTAAATAATTGAGTTAATTGAGCTATGAAAGATGAAAATGAACTAGGGTTTCGGAAGGATTTTGAAACTGTTTAAAGGCAGAAAATTATAGGTAGTATTCCAAATTTTCAATGACTGAATTTGAGATTGATCAAAATTATAGATAAATATATTAATTAGATGTATGCAAAAAGAATTGATTAAATTAGAAGTGAGGAAAGAGTTATTAGACAAAAACCATAACTGACTCGGAATCAGTGTTTCAGATAATTTGTTACTGTGTTTTATTATAAAAAGAGTTGGAGATAGAATTAGAATAAGTGTTCAACATGAAAAGTTCTCATTTATGTCTTAACTAGAGGCTTGTAAAATTGTTTTTCAATTGGATTTATAGTTTAAGTGATATTAAGCTATAAGTTTAATCTGCCTGAATTAACTAATAAACAGAACATAGGCTACTGAATTCTATTGATATAAGGACCTTAATTTCTGAATTAGAGAAAGTGTTAAACATGAAAAATGTTCATTTATATGTTATCTAAATTTATGTAAAATTTTTTTGTCATTGGATGAACATGGAATTAATTATAGGTATAGAAATAGGATCTATTTAGATAGAGATTTCAAGACTGTAGGTTAAATTTGAAAATTTACTAATAATTTTATAGTGATCCAAATAATCTAAGATTTAGATATGTTATAATATTATGTGTCTAGAGTAACTAGGAAAAATATATTGAGTTATAGGCTAAAAAGTAGAGACTGCTAGAATAGGGTTGCAAGGCATAATAAGGTTGGTTGTAAGGCTAAGTTTAAATTGACACAATAAATTGTGTAGTAATGAGAATAAGGTAAATTTTGGATATGTTATAACCCAATATGTCCAGTTTAAGTAGGAATAAAAATTGAAATAAATGGATAAATGTACAGAGGGATATGGGTAATGAAATATAGGCTGCGAGTAAAGGTTGTTTCCTAAAACTTGGAAATTAAAAGAATTTTCTTTAATATAAGTATAAGTAATGTAATTTTATATCAAATAGTATCTAAATTGATATTAATTAAATATATAGAGTCAAGAATGAATAAAGAACTGATGAAAATTGAAAAATGTAAAGAAATAGAACCAAGAAAAAGGAATAGAAATGTGAAGGCCAAAAGCAAAGGTGAGTTATATATACATCATGATGCATGTTCTTTAATATACCTTGATTCATTGCATTTGAATGACCATTCTTCATTGAGCACTAAACATATCTTTGTATAACTATAAAACAACCAAGCCTAAATTTGATGAATTAATATTGACTTAATATTGATATAGAAATGGATACCTGAACAATTCCAGTGAACATATGATTATTATTGAGATTTACTGATTACTGAATATTATTACACTTTATTATTGCTCCATTGGCTCATTATACATGTTTGTATAGAAGAGCTACTATATCGATGGGGTAGTGAGGGGAAAACCATCGGCATTGTGCATAGTGGCCTACTGGACAAGGCTAAATGTCTGAGACCCTAGCTGGGAAGGGACTTGTCTCAGCCGTAAGGTTTGGCCCGCCTTACATAATATGAAGATATTCAACTACAGTTATAGACCCTCTATGTTTGTTATATGAACATGATTGTATCCCTTTGTACTTCATTGATACCAAATATTGTTGCCTGTTAATTTGATTCTGCTTCATATCTGACACTTTATTATTGATATTGTTTCCTTCATATTTTCCATTGTTACCCAATCCCTTGTATGTAGCATGATGTATATGTAACTCATTGAGTATTTTTATACTCATTATATAGTGGTATATAATATTTACAGGAATGAGATAGAGAAGACTTATTCCAAGTCAATTTCTTCTCCGATTTAGGACGTCAAGTACATCGAGGTAGAATTTTATTCCCTAAAGATTATAAGTGTCAACTTTTAGAGTTCCATAGTACTGTGTATAATTAAGTAATTAAGTACTATAATATTATATGAACAGTGAAATAATTAACATTTAAGTGACATTAAAAATATAATGTGATTTGTTATTAAAGTTTAGTAGTGAATGACTATAATGTGTAATGCTTAATGATTGATAATGATAATGATAGTGAAGTGATAAAGATAGTGATACTGAAAATGTTAAAATGAAATTTACTTATTATGAAAGAGATTTAGAAGTGCCATATATGTCTGTTGAATTATGAAGTTGAGGGTATAAGAATGATGATATTGGGAGTGTATTTTTATTGCAGGTTGTGAAATTGTAAATATAATTTGGGAATAAGGTTAAAATTACAAAAGAAACTCTGTTAAATTTTCGGTAATACTGGCTATTGTTAAATGGACTTAGATTATTAATGAATGGTTTTGAATATAATTGACTGTATTGGATAGTGTTAGTGAGTTCTATAGGTTTTCGATAACTTTAGATCTATCCGTGCTCTAAAATCGTCGAGTCCCTACAGTGGAACATGACAAAAGGTGTATAAGAAAAATGCTTTTGGTTCTACTATTGAAAAAACTTCTTATAACACCCTAGAGTTTTGACACAATTATTAGACAGTTTTCTAAAGTAACAATCTGATAACACAGAAAATAATTACACATCCTAAAGAGTTAATATTTTATCAAATCTAAAGTTATTTAATATAGACACATAGGTAATAAGAGAACTAAAATAATATTATTTATTGATAAAAAAGAAAGAATGGAATAGTGTTTTGGAGGATAGAAAATCAATAGAATGGAAAAACCGTAAATAAGTGCAACTTTAGGGGTATTTTTGGAAACTCACTGTCTAAAACTCATAATCGGACCCAGTGCAATATTAAATGATAAAATAGCCCAAAATAAGTCATTTCACTCTCCACACTGATGTTTGATTCCAAACAAAATTAATATAATTAATTACAAAAAGTTATCGGGTAAAAGTGCAAATAAGTATTGTTTGGGGGCTTATGTGCAAATATCAAAAATTTGGCATATAAATACCATGCTTTAGATTTTTTTTTTTTCCACATAATTTCTTCTTCTTCTTCTTCTTCTTCTTCTCCACCATGGTCGAATTCCATAAGCTTTAAACCAATTAAATTTTCATCAAAAATCCAAAGAAAAACCTAATTTCAACCTTGCTCCAACAAAATTACATCAAAATATCAAAGAAAAATTGTAAATTTTCATCAAAGAGATTTCGGCCACTTCATCCATATTGAGGTAAATTGATGTTTTCTTCCATTTTATGGTTTGTTTAGATGTTTTAGATAATGAATAACATAGTTTTAGCAACCAATTATATTAATTTACTCTAATTGATAGAAATTCTCAAACTTGAAACGCTAAATGCATTATGTCTAATACCAACTCTTAAATTAGTATTATCTAATTCTTAATTTAGTTAGAATAGGTATTACTATGGTCATTGAAAGCTAAATAGATGATTGGTTTGGTGTAGATATTGAAGAAAGACATAGTTGTGCATTTTGCCTCTTATAGGAGTATTTGATGTTCAAGGCTAAATTTTGGCTATTTAAGAGTTTAATATGCTCCATTTTACATGTCTAATAAATTAAAATAAATTGTGAAAATGGATTGGAAAAAAACACCCTTAGTCGAATGCTATAGAGCTATTTTCCATTGATTTTTGTCATATTATTCTATACTTTTCCATTGATTTTTGCCTTATTATTTATTGGCTATTGTTTAAATTTGTAATTGATGTGTTGATTGACTATTTTGAACTCTATTGTTGATTATTGGGCATTGTCAAATTTTCACCAAAACCTTATTAAATTGTTGATTGAAAATTGCATACCAACTATTCGATGAAAAACCTAAATGAAATTCTTCATTTTGCCAACCTTAGCCAATATCATTATCATCAGCGCAAATGGCATTGGTTGATTTTGTTGATAATAAACCTATACCTATTTACTGTGACTATTGTGACACTTGTTATTGATGACAGTCCTGATTTTTGCTGTATAGGAAATACTGATTATTCACTGACTGATACTACTGTGTACTACACTGTTATTGGATCCTATTTATTAATACTATTCCTTTGATGTTATATATTGTTTCCATTGCCTTATATATTTGTATTTGACAGAATTACCCGACCAATGGGATAGTGAGTAAGATCCATCGACATTATGTACAATGGCCAACTGGACAAGAAAGGATTTGTCCCAGCCATAAGGTTTGACCCGCCTTATATATTTTACTGATATTAATATATTGATACTGTTACTGGCCCTTTATCTATCATTTCTATATATTGACTTGACATTTGTTAATTATTAATGACACTGCCTATTTTATTGATACCTGTATTTTACCTTAAGGACATTGGTGTACAATACCCTATCTTTAATTCTGTTCATTCCATTTCTGTCACACCCCAAAACCACTGATGCGACGATCCTAGGATAATGGTAGGCATAAGGCCACCGTACACCCGTAGAACCCTTAGCTAACCTGGATCAAACGTACAATACATAGTAGCATCATACCAAACATCCATATCTTATATATATCTCATCAGCCTGATATGACATTTCCTCTTGTTCCTTACATATCAAAAGATAATTCTAAATTAATATGGAATAAGGAAAAGTCTATAATGCCATCCATGGCAACAAAAGAATAAGCAACATCACGCACATCTATAGAGCTTCTAAGAGTATACTTCTCATAGATATGAATACATATATATATATATATATATAATTCAACTATTATCCAAAAATATTACATAAAAGAGTCTTCGTGTGGAGAAGGAAATCAAAAAGCTCTGTCTTCAGGATTAACTCTCTCTCGAGCTAAGCTAAAACCTGAAATCCATAAAAGAGTGGTGAGCCTTCAACTCAGTAAGATGTGAACAATCAAAATGAATAACATATATAAAATACTTAAATAGCAAATCTTGAACATGTACAAGGGTACTGGAAAGAAATCTTAATATATACATTAATATCATAAGTGCTTATAAAGGGTAGCACTATCCAATCATTTCATAATACATATATGAATATCAAATCACAATTCTTTTTAAGAACATAAATGCCTATAAAGAGTGGCATTATCAAATAAACATAACATAGAACTGATATCATATCATAACGCTTGGATAGCCTTGCTACTATCACATGGCACATATGCTTGCGCAGACATATGCCTAGAGCTCATAATCCCCTCTAGGTGGAACACTGATACTATACCTTATCAGCCAGGTTTCCTTTGTGTACATTGGACCAATGAATTAACTCTCATTAGGAAAAGTGTTCTATAATGTATGTTCTGTGATATACATATCATGTATTGGTTCAATAGTAATTAAAAGTGGTCAAGAGTTCACAACATATGAATAACATATCATATTATGCATAACAAAGGCTTATTAATGAACTTGGTCTAAGAAAAATAACCAAGTCATTATCAATATTCAAAGATTCTATTTAAGGAGGGTTTCAATAATTTGAACTCATAAATAACATATATATATATATATATATATATATATATATATATATATATATATATATATATATATATGAATATAATATACTTTAGTAAAAATTCTCATATGGAGAATCATACACATGAAATGAAATCTACACTTACCTCTTAGCACTAAAAAGCTTTCTAGTCAAGCTCAATTCTTGCTCAAATCCAAAAGATCCATAATTTCTTGAGTTCTCTTCTCCTAAATAAAAATCCCCAAAATTCTAAAATTTAGGGTTTTCTCAAAACAATCACATAAAATAATCCTCCATAAATTCTAAGCTCCTTAAAGTCTCTATAAATAAATTCTAGCATTAATTTAATCATTAATAAAGGATGAATGATAGTTATAGAGAAAATCTACTATTCACAGCACTGTTCATCCAAAAATCATAAATCCTCATACTACTAAATCTAACCATAATTATTAGCTATTAATGCTCACAAAAGATCACCCACAACTTAAAAATAACTATTCTAGCTAACAAAAAACTTAACTCAAGTTAGAGAGAAGATTTGAGAAAATTACCTTATTTTCTCCTCTAAAGAAATTTTGAAGAATTTGGCTTGAATTGTGTCACACCCCAAATCCAGTGGTGCGATGGTCCTAGGGCAAGGGTAGGCTTAAGGCCACCATAAACCCGTTGAACTCTCATATCCTGGATCTCATTTAAATTACATATTCATATTACATATAGATATCATACAATAATCATTTCTATAATCTATATAAGCATAATTCATAACTTTCTTTTTATATCATTCCATAAATTTTCTCTTATTCCTTACTGATTAAAAGATGCATCCCACATCACTAAGGAACAAGAGTAACCCAATAAATCATACATCAAAATATTATCATCCCCAATGACTAACTACGGAGCTCTAGAGTATACTCCCAATACATAATGTGTCATAATACCATTCAATGAATATACATAATCATATTTCAAAATAATTACAATGAGGGCTTCTTGGAGGAATGAATCAAGAAGCTGGATCTTCTCTACTAGCTCCCTCACGATCTATACTATCACCTGAAATCCACAAAAGATGAGTGAGCCTTCAACTCAGTAAGATATGAACATGCAATATGAAAGAAATACATATACATATATATATAATCCAAAAGAAATATCCATTCCAAGAACATGGGTAAGAATCAAAATGTGGCTAGGCTTACAAGAAACAGAAGTGCTCACAATCGAATAGCACTATCAAATATCATGGTAGAACTACAGAGTGCATCAGTAGCCATGCTACCTATCACAACAGAGCACATCAGTAATCCTTGCTATCTTATCGCAAATGCATGCTTGGCCAGGCATACGCCTAGAGCTCGTGGTTCCCTCTAGGTGGAACACTAGTATAGAACCCTACAAGCTAGGTTCCCAAAGTGCACGATGGACCAATGAATTTACTCTCATTGGGAAGAGCGTTCTATCCATAGGGTCATGTGGTTTCATCTCACAAGAAATAAATTGGTCACAAGACCATCAACATATATCATAATTCCAATCAATTTAACAAGTAAGAAGCAAGTAGGAATCATGTGAACTTTATCCAAGAAAATTGACCAAGCCACTTACAATATATATATACATATACATGGAAATTTTATGAACAAATGGAAAATCTCAGTTTTAGGATATCATAGGATTTTCAATTAATAGTCTGGCAATATCATGTCAAGCATACAAGAATCATATGGGTTAACATTTAGAAGACTTGGTCATATTATCTCAAAGAAGCAATGACAAATACAATGTTCATACTTAACTCTTTACAATTTATCCTTGAATTCCTTTTAGCAATTAGCTCAACACAATCTCATTAATTCCCTTGATTTTCTCCTCCTAAAATATTTTCCCCAAATATTCAAAATTAAGGCTTTTCTTAATCAATAATATTCAACGTGATTTCTTAACATTTAACCATCTTAGAGTTTCTATTCTTAATTCCCATCACCAATTTAATTCATCTCTTAAAGAAAAATCTGCATTTAATTCGAATATACTGTTCATGTTACTATTTATGGCAGTTCATTAATTCTAATTCCTCCAACATTAATCACAATGTATAATCTTAAAATACTTGCAATAAATTCCTTACACCCCAAAATTAATTATTCTAACTGCCAAACTTAATTAATCTAAAAGAAAATGAAATTTGAAGAAATTTACCTTATTTCTCCAACAATGAATTTCCTAAGATATTCTGCTTGAATCTGACAATTGATGCCTTATAATATGCTAATCTAGAGATCTAATGCATTAATTTTGAGTATTAATGCCTTAGACAAGAAATGGAATAATTCTGAGAAAAAAAAAACTGAAGAAGAATGAAGAAAGAAGAAAGAAAAAATCGTGAAGAAAACACTACTGGCTACTGGGTTAAATAGGCCACTGCCCAAAATCCCGCTCACCTCGCCAACCTACCTGGGCAATGCTAGCTCGCATAAGCCAGCTCGCAATCCCAACTCGCACCTTTCAGCTCGTCAAACTGATCCGACAATGCCACTTCGCAAAAGCTACTTCGTTAATCCAACTCGCATATGTCACCTCGCATATGCTGTCTCGCCAAACTCTCCTCCCGAACTCTTCCTCTCATATGCCGCCTCGCATATGCCACCTCGGCAATGTCTCTTCGCCTTTTCGCCTCTTCGCTAACTCGCTTCACTTATCTTCCTCTTCGCCAAACTCTGCTCGCAAACTGCCACTTCGCACATTCCCTCTTCGCATAATACCTCTTCGCATAATGCCTCTTCGCCAAATCCTTCTTCGCCCAACTCCACTTTGCACATGCCACCTCGCATATACCTCTTCACCAATTGCCCCCTCAGCAATTTCTCTTCGCCACTTCGCTAACTCACATTGCTGGCTCGCAAATGCCACCTAGCATTTGCCGGCTCGCCATAACCAGTCTCTGCCCAAACTGAGACTCTTTCCTGATAACTTATACTTAATCAGCTCGTAAATGAGCTACAAACATCCAAACTTCCTGATTCTTTTTGTCACTTAAAATAGACATGCAGGGGCTCAACATATCCAAAATTCAAATCATAAAGGCAACTACACTGACTATGGTGACTTTCTAAAATCACCCAGACTTACTGCCCCAAAATCCATCCGAACAGGCCTGATAAATTCTACTCTCCATTGAGTTATACTTATCCAAAATTTCTGAAATTTTACAGCCAATATCACAACACACAAAGAAATATTTCTCATGTTTACACCTTTGACTCAAACTACCTCAGTCATTCCCAGAAATTTCAAACAAACACAGACTTCCTGCAGGAATACTAAACCAGACAAGTCCTGCTCAAGGGGACATAACTCCTTACACACACAAAATTTTACCAAGCCATTTTACAGAATTGAAGATGAAAATAAATCCACAACTTTTATATTTTACACTTTACTAAATTATCTCTTTAAGATTATGAAATCAACCTCACAAAATCCTGCAACCCAGAAATTTCTGAATTTCTCAAACATTCTCATTCTTAATTAATTTAAATTCATTAAATATACAATAAATAAAATACAACAAAATGACAGATATTACAAATTGATGCTTTTATGGTCTTTGGTTTGTACTTTCTAGCATTAATAAGGCTTAATAGGAGTATTAAAACCTTATAAATGAAGAAAAATGACTTATGGTTGAGAGAAATAAGAAATGGAGAAGAAGAAAGAAAGAAAAGAAAGAAAAAAAAAATGAAGTGGAGAAGCTACTGCCAAAAAAATAAACCCCGAGTTACTGTTCACGTATACTGTTCACGGTTACTATTCACATGCACTATTCATATACACTGTTCAAGTGCACTGTTCACGACAGAAGCTGAAAAAAAAATTCACTTCGGCAATACATGCTAAACCAGCTTTATCTTGAGCTACAGAAGTCTAAATGCCACGATTCTTCCTTCCACTTAAACTAGACATATAAGGATATAATATATCTCAAATTATTTCTTTAAAGCCTTGAACATAAATTCACAAAATTTCGCACAAGCACAAACTCTGAAATTCTAATCAAAACAAAAAAAATCTCACTTCCAAAATAAACATTCCATAACAAATCTTGTATACATCATTATAAGAATTTCAGAATATATACAAGAAAAAGAAATCTCAGATGTTACAATTTCTTTACTGTTACCCTACACTACATGTAATATATTGTATATTGAGCTCACTAAATATTTATATACTCATTTTATATTGGTTTTAACTTTTCGGGACAAGAGCAGTAGAGTGATTCTCAGTTTCTTCCTCAAGGAACCAGTATATATTTTTGTAATGTAAATACTGTGATACTATTTTATTTTGTTATCTTCTATATATGCTCCAAGGTATGTAATTAAACTATTATTGATATAGGCTGTATGTATAAAATAACTATGTGTTGGGAATATATATAATAGACTGATATTGGACTGTTTTTTATTTATTTATTTAAGTATGGTTTTTAAATGGAAATTATTGTAGTTATGGTTTATACAGGTTAAATTGTTATGATATTATTGGTGTTCTACGGGTGTTGGATATCTCTTACTTTTCCCACATCTTAAGGCTGTCATGCCTCGAATCTGGATCATGACACCTGTAACGACCCTGCTATGCATAATGAAAAATCAAATGAAGAATGTGAAGAGAAGGAATCTGAGAAAGATACGTCAAGATCTGCTACTAAGGAAACATCTAATGAGGCTGCTATGAAATTTTGAAAGAGTTTAACGTACATACCAAGGCTAGATCTAGGCCATTTTTTGGGTTTTTATCTACATCCTTTGAATTTTAAAAGGGTTTAATTAATTTATATTGCACACTATTAAATTTGTGGTGGTGGTGGTGGTGATAGTGGTGATGGTACTAGTGAAGATGAAAATTTTTGTGTGATTGAGAGTGATAATATTTAAGTGAAAATTAGAATGAAAATGGGGGTATTATTAACTTTTTACATTGATTTAATGAATTTTTAATAAAAGAACCTTAAATTTTAACAGAACCAAAATGTATGAATTTTTTAATATAATTTTGAAAACACAAGAATCTTTTAGTATAATATGGCAAAATATAAGTACTCTAAAATAATTATACCTTAAAATTATTTATAATATATACTTTTAAAGAAAAATAATGAAATAAAATTTAAAAAATTTAGAGTATTAAATATATATATATTTTATTTATTTATTTATTTTTTAATTTACAATGATACACCAATAAAAAAAAAATTTTACGAGATATTAGAATCGAACACGATGTGAAAATATAATACTATTAATTTTAAACTATATTATCAAAAAATATTACAAAATGAAAAAATGTATGAGATAAAAAAAAAAAAGTTCACTTTCCAAAAAAAAAAATTACATATATATGTATTTTTAGCATTGAAAAAATAAAATCCAACTCATATTTATTTTTAAGATTAAACTTATAAGTAAGATAAGTTAATTTGATAATATTTTTTTTATTTAAATATTCTTACATTCATAAATTATAACTTTATTTTAAAAAAATATTAAATAATAATGAAATAATTTATCTATCGTTCATTTTTTATAATACGTATTAGTATATTGTGATATTATCTATTTAAACATAAATATTTAATTTTATATTTTGACTTTGAAAATAATAATATAATTAATAAGTAAATTGATTTTTTATTTAATTGATTAAAATTTAATTATTGATATTAAATAAATAAATTTTTTTATCTAATTTATAAATTGTGTATAAAAAAGTTAATATAATATTCGAACATTAATCTATTATTAAATTTATCTATAAATAGATGTTAAATCTTAATTTATAAATAAAATTGAGAATTCAATTAACAATTGTTTTTTAAATTCAACCTGACATATAAATTAGTTTATATGTGATATAATTTTTTATTTTTGTAGGTAATTATTTTTTAAAATATATTCTTAAAAAATAAGTATATTTTAAAAATAAATTTGAGATATGATATTATTGAAATTATTATTATTATTGAAAATAATTAAAGTAATGAAATCTCGAAAAATGTTATTGTAAATAATTGTAGCACTTTAGTTAAGGCTTAGAACTAGAACTCTAAAAGGCAGACCTAGAGGGTTCTTTCTTTGTTTAAATGACATATATTAATGCATATTTATGACTAAATTGAATGTATATGCATGTTTTAGGAAGTATTATTTATGTAAAAGTGATTTAAAGGTTGTTAGGAAGAAATCGGAAAAAATTGAGTTTTTGGTGAATTGGGGACAAAATGGTCATTTCACGCCCGTTCGAGTTTTATGGAAATTAACATGATATTTGAAGGTAGAAAAGAATATTAGGATATGAAAATGATGATATTTTATTTATTTGAAGTTTTGTTAGAGAATTAAACCCGATAGAAAATAATTCCTGGCAAGCTGCTCGATTGAGGAGCTTCATTTGAACTAAGGGCAATTTGGTCTTTTCCTTTGGAATATGGACTTATATGGTGTATGCAAGCTTATGGTATCATTTTAGGCTTGTCTAAATGTTACCATTGGATGAAATGATGAAGAAATGGATGGTTGGATGGCTAGGTTTCACCATTTCTATCATAAACCTAATGTATGGAATCATGCCATTGATATTTAGTTAGATTTTTCCCACCACGTCACCATTCTCATCTTCCTTAGCCATTTTCACCCACCATTTTTCTCTTTCCTCTTCCTTAAGTTTCGGCCACCTTAAGACAACACCATATCTTATAGTTTTCTTCCATTTTTGGATAGAAACTAGTTAATTCCACCATTATAAACACAAATATAACCATAGATTCTAAGGAAAAACAAGAAAAAGCTAAGAATAAAAGCTTTGAAGTTTTTGAAGAACTTTTGATAAGTTATTGGTTTTGTGATTCTTTTGATT
>CANXYC011512931.1:0-17940 GCA_948193065.1 Aleurites moluccanus | reverse complement strand
GTCCATCGTGCACTTTGGGAACCTAGCTGGTAGGGTTTTTACCAGTGTTCCACCTAGAGAGGACCACAAGCTCTAGGCATATGCCTGGCCAAGCATGCGTTTGTGATAAGGTAGCAAGGACTACTGATGCGGTCTGTTATGATAGGTAGCATGGCTACTAATTCATTCTATAGTTCTACCATGATATTTCATAGTGCTATTCGATTGTGAGCACTTTTGTTTCTTTGTAAGCCTAACCACATTTTGATTCTTACCCATGTTCTCGATATTGATGTTTCTTTCGGATATATATTTATATAATATATATATATATATATATGTATATGTATTTCTTTCTTATTGCATGTTCATCTCTTATTGAGTTGAAGGCTCACTCCTCTTTTGTGGATTTCAGGTGATAGTGTAGCTCGTGAAGGAGCTAATAGAGAAGATCAAGCTTCTTGACTTATTCATCCCAAGAAGCTTCCATTGTAATTCTTTTAATATATGATTATGTATATTCATTGAATGGTATTATGATACAATATGTAATAGGAGTATACTCTAGAGCTTCGTAGTTAGTCACTTGAGGATAATAATATTTTGATGTATGAATTATTACCTTTTGGGTACTCTTGTTCCATAGTGATGTGAGATGCATCTTTTGATCAGTAAGGAATAAGAGAAAACTAGGAAATGATAATGGTAAAAGACATGATTGATGTTTAAAAGGATTTATAGAAATGATCATTGTATGATATTATATGATGTTTATAATTAATATAATTGTGTATGAGATCAAGGATATGTGAGTTATAAGGGTTTATGGTGGCATTAAGCTTACCCTTGCCCTAGGACCGTTGCACCACTGGAGTTGGGGTGTGGCATGAACACAGTGACAAACTTGTCTAAATAAGGCTTAAATACCCGGTTCATCAAATCCATAAATGTATCAGGGGCATTAGTCAACCCAAATGGTAGCACCAAAAACTCAAAATGACCATTTTAGGTCTGAAACGCAGTCTTCGACACATCTTATTTCCGGATTCTCAACTAATGATACTTCTATCTAAGATCAATTTTAGAAAAATAACAAACACCTTGCAACTGATCAAATAGATCATCTATCCATGGTAACAAATATTTGTTCTTAATGGTCACTTTATTTAACTGTCGATAGTCAATGCACATCCGTAGTGATCCATCTTTCTTCTTCACAAATAATACTGGTGCGCCCTAGGGTGAACTACTCGGATGAATAAACCTCTTATCCAACAATTCTTGCAATTGTACCTTCAATTCCTTCAACTACAAAGGATCCATTCGTTAGGGAGGTATTGATATAGGATATGTACCTGGATAAACATCTATCTCAAACTCTATTTCCCTTTCTGGCGGTAACCCAGGCAAATCCTCAGGAAAAACATCAGAAAACTCATCAAAATTTGGGATTTGATCTATCCCTTTAAAAGTTTGTCACGTTCCAATTTTGAAACATGACGGTTTTATGATGTAGGAATAACATAAGGCTACCGACACCCATAAAACTCTTCTATAACCTGTAAATATCACCTGTTATAATATATCTATATCCATATAATCAGTCTATCTGTTATCATTTGTGATCATATATGATCTTAACACATCTCATATATATTAAATATCGATAACTAATAATATTATAGATCATACTAAGTATCATCATGCCAATAATTTACATATCCATGGAGCATCTAAAATATATATAAAGAATATATACAAGTTAAATATTTACATTATTATAACACAGCTTGATCCACTGATGAATAAATCTTGGACCAACTCTACTCCTGACCTAAAAAGATAAAACCACTTAAAGGGTGAGTATTTTCATACTCAGTGAGTCAATATATATATTATCACACATTAAGCTAGGTAGGAAACAACAAATGAATAATATTAACAATTGGCTCATGGATAACATACCAAAGGACCAAATCAAGGGAAATGGTTTATAGATATCAAATATAGATGTATAAGCACTGGGAGAAATAATAACCGTGTATATATAACATATAATAGGCCATGAAACGCATATCATTATCAATATAACATGTAAATAACATAAGGTGGATCAGACCCTATGGTCAGTACCATAATCCTTCCCAGCTAGGATATCACTGGAATTTCATTGTGCACAATGCTGATGGTATTTACCCATTACCCCATCAATAAGATAACTCTGTCATATAAATATTAAAATGGGCTAAAGATAGCAAATAAAATATCAAATAGGCAAGAAAATTAACAAGGTTCAGTTGTTGTAACTCTAGCTCAATTGAGTTGTTTAGGTAAGTAAACACATATAGGATCATTATCCTTAACAAAGGAACATTATAAAAAAGGTAAAATTTCATAAAAGTCAGACACATTTACACTAGTGACAAAGAAAGTCACCCATTTTAGCAAATTTGGTAAGAATTGGGTTCTTAAGAAAATTAACAAAGATCATTTCGTCGAACACTTGGTGTGCACCACTTTAGGACAAAACAAATATAGTTTTGGGACATATTGATCAAAATCCAAAGTTTACAATTCAAGTCCCAATGGCAACAAACACAAGGCATTCTCAAACAGGGTTTATATACATCAATAAACAACACTATCGGAGCTTGAATTCAAGGAAAATTCAAAGGAATGGAAAATGTCAAAAAGATGCAGGTTTCATATTCATTTCAAATTGATCAAATGAAGATTTAAACATACATAATAACATATATACGACTCACCAAAATCAACGGTTCGATCGTTTAAGCGATAAAACGTCTATTTGCCTATAACAGGCAAAAGCAGTGTTCTTCGGTTTCCTTCAATTCTATAACCAATTTTACCACATATTTAGCCTTAAATGGATGCTAACTAACATATATAAACATTAATTAGAATTATAAAAACCTATACAGAAAATCCAATTTAAACATAAATCTAATTTTAGGTTTTCTCCTATTTCGATCCAATCTTGAAATATATCTATCTAATCATGTTTCTAATCATTTATATAGCTTAAATGAATCAAAAAAATGAAGAAAACATCATCCTCACCTGAATTTAAGGTTTGGCCGAAATTTAGGTTAGGGTTCTCTTCAATTTTTAGCTTGAATTTCTTGGAATTTTCAATGGAAACTAGTTTAATTGAGTTTTCAATCGATTTTGCTTGTAGTTTGAAAGAAATGGGTGGAGTTTTGGGTGTAGGAAAGTTTCAGCTATAATAGTGGAGGAAGGAGGTGAATTTTCTGATTTTTGAAGAATTAGATGGTTATTTATATTAACTAATTTTCGGCTAATTCGATTTTTCCCCGATACTTATTGTATTCGCATTTTAAACCCGAAACTTTTAACTATTTATCTTTTTATCCCATTTCAATTTTGAAATAATATTTATTATATTTATCCAGCTTATGAGTCTAATGGTGAGTCTATAACCTGTAAACATTTAAAATTTCGAACCCGTTCGTTAATCGAAACGTCGACGTGCTTACCTATCTACCGGGTTGGTTTTTAGCGATTTGTCAAATCACGCAAGTATGATGTTCTAATATCTAAACTAACTTTATTTATGCTTAAATAACATATATTCAAGATTATATAAATGAAATTTGAGTGTGTTACACTCTACCCTCCTTCAATAAAAATTTGTTCTCAAATTTTAAGTTATACGTACCTCGTCACTAAAATAGGAATGGATATCTTATTCTCATGTCCTGCTCACTCTCTCAGGTACATTCATCCATCATCTAATTCTTCCATAACACTTTAACCATTGGGATCTCTTTATTACGCAATTGTCTGACTTGTTGATTTATTATCTTCACTGGTGTCTCTTCATATGTCAAGTCTTCATCAACCTCAATGACTTGTGGTTCCAGGATATGTGATACATCAGACACATATTTACGCAATATGGAAACATGAAACACTTGATGAATGTGGCTTAGGTTAGGTGGGAGTGCTAATCGATAAGACACATTGCCGACCCTCTCTAATATTTCGAATGGCCCGACATATATAGGTGATAGCTTCCTTTTCTTGACAAATCTCATTACACCTCTCATAGATGAAATCTTCAAGAACACATGATCACCGATAGTAAAATGAATATCTTTTCTCTTTAGGTCTGCATGACTCTTCTATCGGTTAAAAGTTGTCTTCATCCTTTCTTGAATAATGGGGATCTTCTTCATAGTCTCTTTAATTAATTCAGGACCTTCTAACTGTTTTTCTCCTGGTTCCATCCAACACTCAGGAGATCTACATTTCCTACTATACAATGCTTCTTATGGCGCCATACCAATAGTCGAATGATAGATATTGTTGTAGGAAAATTCAATCAAGGGCAAGTATTGATCCTAATTCCTTTTAAAGTCCAGTACACACAAACGGAGCATATCTTTCAATTTCTGAATTGTACGTTCTGATTGCCCATCTGTTTGTGGATGAAAGGATGTGCTAAAGTACAATTGGGTGCCCAATGCTTCTTGAAACTTCTACCAGAACCATGCAATAAATTGAGTCCCTCTATCTGAAATAATAGTTTAAGGTATGCCATGAAGCCGTACTATCTTGTCAACATACAACTGGGCATACTGAGTAGCTGTGTAGCTAGTTTTCACTTATAAAAAGGGAGTTGTCTTAGTTAGTCGATCAACTATTACCCAGATAGAGTCATACCCTAGTGAAGTTCTAGGTAAATTAACCACAAAGTCCATGGTTACCTAATCTCATTTCCACTCTGGTCATTCTATCTTTTGCAATAGCCCTGATGGCTTCTGATGTTCAAATTTAACCTGTTGATAGGCTAAAAAAGTGGAGACAAATTGAGTTACATCACTCTTCATATTGGACCACCAATAATGCTTTTTTAAATCATGGTACATTTTTGTTATCCTAAGATGAACACTGCATAATGCATAATATATCTCCTTCACAATTCACTTTTTAAGCCCATCTACATTTGGCACACATAGTCGTTTCCTACATTTCAGTACCCCGTTATCAACAATGAATTATGGGGCTTTCCCAGCTTGAATATCTTCTTTTAACTTCAATAGCTGAGAATCTCTTTCTTGTGTCATTTTAATTTTATCAATCAAAGTTGGCTTTACATGGAACTGGGCTATCAGAGCTTTGTTTCGATCCTGGGTTCCCAATTCAAACTGGACTCTTATATCAAGTAACTCTTTCACTTTTCTGATTATTGGTCTTCTTGCAACTGTGATGTGACCTAAACTCCCCATAGATTTTCTACTTAATGCATCTACCACAACATTAGCTTTACCTAGGTGATACAATATCTGGCAATCATAACCCTTCAACAATTCAACCCATCTTCGTTGTCGAAGGTTTAGGTCTTTCTACTGCAGAATATATTGTAAACTTTTTATGATCTATGTAGATCTCACATTTCTCCCCATATAAGTAATGCTTCCAAATCTTTAAGGCAAATACAACTATAACCATCTCTAAATCATGTGTAGGATAATTTAACTCATGTTTCTTCAATTGACGAGAAGCATAAGCAATTACCCTCTTATCCTGTATTAAGACATAACTAAGTCCAATCCTCGATGCATCACAATATACTATGAACTTGCCATTCTCTATTGGCAATGCCAGCATTGGCGCCAATGTAAGACATGTATTAAGACATGTTTCTTCTATTGGTCAGTTTAGTTATTGGAGCTGCAATTCTTAAAAAATCTTTAACAAACCACCTGTAGTAACCGGCCATACCTAAGAAACTCTGCACTTCTATTAGCTAATTAGATACAACTTCCACCTTCAGTGGATCCACTTTAATGCCATCTTTTCCCACAATATGGCCAAGAAAACATACCTCAGTATGCCAGAATTCATACTTCGATAGTTTAGCATACATCTTATGCTCTCACAATATCTGCAACACTATTCTCAGATGCTCTTCATGTTCTTCCTGGCTTATGGAATAGATAAGAATATCATCTATGAATACAATAACAAACTTATCTAAATAGGGCTTGAACACCCGATTCATCAGGTCCATAAAAGTAGCAAGGTATTGGTTAACCCAAATGGCAATACTAGGAATTCGTAGTGACCATATCGGGTTCTAAAAGCAGTTTTAGATACATCTTCATTCTTAATTCTTAATTGATGATAACCCAATCTAAGGTCAATCTTGGAAAAATAATTGGCTCCTTGCAACTGATCAAACATATCATCAATCCGGGCAATGGATATTTGTTCTTAATGGTCACTTTATTCAACTGTCTATAATCAATACACATTCACAGTGAACCATCCTTCTTCTTGATAAACAACACAGGAATGCCCCATGGTGAAAAACTGGGTCTGATAAACCCCTTATCCAGCAAGTCTTGCAACTGCACTTTTAATACTTTTAATTCTATTGGAGCCATTCCATAAGATGGGATTGAAATAGGGTTTGTACCAGGATAAACTTCAATTTCAAACTCAATCTCCCTCTTTGGTGGCAAACCTGGCAAATCTTCAGGAAAGAATTCTAAAAACTCATTGACAACAGGAATTTGATAAACTCCCTTTGAAGTCTTTTAAGTGTCCATTACACTTACCAAGTATACAGGATATCCCTTTCATATGAGTCTCCTTGCCCCAATAGCAGAAATGAGTTTAATTCACAAATCACTCTTATCACCCCAGTACTCAAATTTATCATGTCCCTTTGGTTGAAATTTAATCTTCTTTTCTTAACAGTTAATTACTGCATTATAAGTGGTTAACCAATCCATTTTTAATATCACATCCAATTCCAACACAGACAATTCTACTAAATTAATTGGTAAAATTCTACCATCTATTTCTACTTTACAACCCGGATATTCATATTTTACCTCTATGTTCTCACTCAATGGAGTAAATATTTCTAAGGGTATTAACATCAATTGTTTTTCAATTCCCAATTTAGATTCAAATTTGGGTGATACAAAGGAATGTGTGGCACTAGAATCAAATAATATTTGAGCTATTTCACATGACATAGGAATCTTATCTGTTATTGTCTTGCTTGATCTTTGAGCTTTTTGAGCATTAACTGCAAAGATCCGACCTTGCCCTTGACCAACTGGTGCCTGACCACTAGTCTATCCTTGTCCTGATCCTTTGCCTCTGTCTCTGCCTCCTATGTCCCTCTGGTCATTTCTACTCATTTGTACTGTAGGTTGTGAGGTTGCTGTAGTAGTTTGTTATTCTAATCCACAAAGGACAATTCTTCATATAGTGACCATACTGGCCAAATTTCAAACATGTACTTATCTGTCTTCTGCATTCACCCCCATGCCACTTCCCATAAAAATCACATATGGGGACATTAGTTGTCTATAATAGTGGTCTAGATGATCCTTGTGAAAATCTGGATGCAGACTACCCTATGGTACCTCTACCCTGACGTCCCTTTTGACCACCTGTCTGTGATCTCTACTCAGTTCTAATTGATGTAGTCTTTATCTGTCTCTACTGAGAACTTCCTTCACCTCTTCTCTGTTGTCTTCCAATCTCAATCTTCCTTTTATGTTCTCTTTTTACTCTTTCTTCTTTATACTTTTCTTCCATTTGGACTGCTTGATCAACAATCTTGGATAAGGAAGAAAACTCAACAGATAACAATGCATTATGTAGAGAGGCATGCAATCCCCATTTAAACCTACTGATCAGGTCTGGTTCAGTAGATACAATCTTGCTGATATATTTACTCAGCCTGATAAACTCATCAGCATACTCTTTTACACTTAAATTACCTTGTTCAAACTAAATTATGTTTTTGGTTTTAACTCCCTCTGTCAAAAATTCATCCAACAATGCAGCCCTAAATTGTTCCCAAGTAGGTGGTGCATCACTATATAATTGCATCTCAATGTGCCTAGAAAACCAAGTCCAGGTCTTCTTTTTTAACAATAAACCAATAAGCTCCACCGCTCTGACATTTGAATATGGAAGTCTTCTTACCACATTCTCTATTTGCTCTAGAAAATTAATAACTGCTTCACCTATTCCACCTTTATATTCTTGCAAACTCAGTTTTAGAAAGTTAAGCATGTTGATTCCACCCTCATCAATCACTCTGCAACCCTACTGTACCACTAGCCCAACTGGTGCAGCAACAGGTGGCACAGGTACAGGTGGAATAACTGGTGGAACGACTGGTGGTGCAGGTGGTGGATCTACCTGTCTTTCTCTTCTCAATTTATGTAGTTCTCTTCTCAATTCTAGCATTCCTTGCATCACTTCCAATCTCCAAGGATCTTTAGTTTCCCTGGTTTCCTCTATCCTTCTCCAGGACATAGGAGGTTCTTTTGGTTCTTCTCTGATCAATGACTCATTTGAGGCCACTTCTGCCTCTCTACTAGGCTCTTTTGATCTCCTAGGTGTAGGTTCAATAGCCCATTCACGTTCTCCCGTAGACATCTTAATCACTACAATAGACAAACACAATCATTTAACACATATGGTTATCGTAGAATAAATATATATTTAACGAATACAACAAATGATGAGACTGGATTTCCTATGCTTCATGGTTCACCTATGCCTTATTGACACATGTCTATATGCTATTAATATATCTATGCTCTGATACCACCTCTGTCACGTCTCAATTTTGAAACATGATGGTCCTAGGATGTAGGAACAGCATAATGCTACTAACACCTGTAGAACTCTTTTATAACCTGTAAACATCACCTGCTATAACATATCTATATCCATATAATTAGTTTATCTGTTATTATCTATGATCATATCTAATCTCAACACATCTCATATATGTTAAATATCAGTAACTAATAATAATACAGACCATACTAAGTATAGTTATCCCAATAATTTACATATCCATAGAGCATCTAATATATATATAAGGAATATATACAAGTTCAATATTTATATTATTATAACACAGTTGGATCCACTGATAAATAAATTTTAGACCAGCTCTACTCCTGACCTGAAAAGATAAAACCACTTAAAGGGTAAGTATTTTTATACTTAGTGAGTCAATATATATATTATCACACATTAAGCTAGGTAGGAAACAACAAATGAACAATATTAAAAATTAGCTTATAGATAGCACACCAAATGACCAAATCAAGGGAAATAGTTTATAGACATTAAATATAGATGTATAGGCACTGGGAGAAATAATAACCACGTATATATAACAGATATTGGGCCATGAAATGCATATCATTATCAATATAACATGTAAATAATATAAGGTAGATCAGACCCTATGGCCAGGACCATAACCCTTCCCAGCTAGGGTATCACTAGAACTTCATTATACACAATACTGATGGTATTTACCCATTACACCATCAGTAAGATATCTTTGTCATACAAACATTAGAATAGGGTAAAGATAGCAAATAAAATATCAAATAGGCAAGAAAATCAACAAGGTTCAATTTCTGTAACTCTAGCTCAATTGAGCTGTTTAGGCAAGTAAACATATATAGGATCATTATCCTTAACAAAGGAAAATTATAGTAAAGGCAAAATGCCACAAAAGTCATTTAGGATACAAGTTCAAAATATGTCTGTCAAGAAGACATATTTATACTGGTGATAATGAAAATCACCCATTTTAGCAAATTTAATAACAATTGGATTCTTAAGGAAATTAACAAAGGTCATTTCGTCAACACTTGGTGTGCACCACTTTAGGACCAAATAAATATATTTTTGGGACATATTGATCAACAGTCAAAGGTCATAATTCAAGCTCCAATGGCAACAAACACAAAGGCATTTTCAAAAAGGGTTTATATACATCAATAAATAACACTTTCAGAGCTTGAATTCAATGAAAATTCAAAGGAATGAAAAATGTCAAAAAGATGCAGGTTTCATATTTATTTCAAATAGATCAAATTAAGGTTTAAACATTTATAATAATATACATACGATTCACCAGAATCGACGATTCGATCGTTTACGTGATAAAACACTTATTTGCCTATAACAGGCAAAAGCAATGTTTTTTGGTTTCCTTCAATTCTTCAATCAATTTTATCACATATTTAGACTTAAATGGATGCTAACTAACATGTTTAAACATTAATTAGAATTATGAAAACCTATACAAAAAATCCAATTTAAATATAAACCTAATTTTAGGTTTTCTCCAATTTCGATCCAATCTTGAAATTTATCGATCTGATCATGTTTCTAATCATTTATATAGCTTAAATGAATCAAAAGAATGAAGAAAATATCATCCTCACCTGAATTCAAGGTGTGGTCAAAATTTAGGTCAGGGTTCTCTTCAATTTCTAGCTTGAATTTCTTAAAATTTTTTATGGAAACTAGTTTAATCGAGTTTTCAATCGATTTTGCTTGAAGTTTGGAAGAGATTAATGGAGTTTTGGGTGGAGGAAAGTTTCAGCTGTAACAATGAAGGAAGGAGAAGAATTTTCTGATTTTGGAAAAATTATATGACTATTTATATTAATTAACTTTTAGCTAATTCGATTTTCCCCCTGATACCACCTTTATCACGTCCCAAAAATGGAACATGATGGTCCTAGGTTGTGGGACCCACCTACACAACCAACACCTGTAGAACCTCTACTATAACTCATCAACCTCCAATTTTCATAATTCATTCCCATCTCAACAATAGTACATAATTCTCATAATTTAATCCATTATCAAAGATATAGTTATATAATCCATATATATTAATTAATTAATCTACATTATATATCTAAGTATTATACAAATAAGTTACTATTTATTCAACCATGGAGCTACTACAGGATTACAAAAGAAGTAAGCATATTTACATGGAAAAAATAATTTGGTTCCTCTGAAGAAGAAAAGAAGTCTCAGGAATCGTCACAACTACTCCTGATCTGAAATTTTAAAAACAACTAAGAGGTAAGTATTACTACTCAGTAAGTTATAAATATATTATTAAGCATAAACACTGGGTAACAAAATAAATGATCCATCAAATGTTAATGTCAAGAAAATAAGTAGCAATTAAATAGGCAAGGTAACTGAGGTCATATAATTCGATAATTAGGCTGTATGAAAGGAAAGTAAAACACAACAGATATAGCGCCTCATATTTTTATAAATCTCATTAGCTTATTTTTAGTAGCTTAAGCTCATGAAATAACATAAGATTGATCAAATCTTATGGCTAGGATTTAACCCCTTCTAGTTAGGATTAAAAATTAATTCAATGTGCATATAGCCGATGGTTTTTACCCACTATCCCATCGAACAATAGCTCTGTCATGTCATTGGGTATTCAATATAACAATGACTATGGATACAATTTGGCTCAAGTTCAATGTCAATCCAATAGGTAAAATCACATCAAATCAATGTAAATCTCAATGTACAAATTTGATAAGTATAATTATATTATCTATAATGCTATATCAACCAATTAGGAAATTTTTTTTTTTAAATTAGATTAATTTCAAATGGCTAGGCTAGGTTTATGTTCAATATATATCAATGTGTCAAATGACAATAAACCCAAGGTTAAACATTTGGTGGATTAAGAATAGATTTCATTGAGACATTTTATCAAACATATGGTGTGCAATAATTTCATAATAATTTGGTAAAGTTTTATGATAAATTCATTAAAGCCAAGTCATCATAAATCAAGTATTCAATTCAAGGAACATCATAGGCATTCAAATCCATTTCAAGAATTAAGGAAAACATGGTAGTATTTAGTAGGAAAACAAGCAAAATTCCAAGGGTAAATTACCACAAGACATTCGGCCAACATGTGGAAATTTAGGGGAGGGTTCTAAAATTTTAAATCATGGTTTTTCTATGCATAATGATGCATTTACAACTCACCTCAAAGTTTGTTTGGAGCAAAATTACCTTGAAAACCTTATTTTCTACAATAGGCATATATGTGTCCCATCTCCATCACCATCATCTTTTCCTTGTTTTCTTGTTTCTATAATGAAAATTTCATATGTTTTAGATTTAAAATATCATGAATAATTCAATTCTAAGTTTAGCTTAAATTTTATTCACCTAGTTTAAAATCTAGGTTTTCACATAATGCCCAATTCATATCTAAATGCACCCATATCTAAAATTATGCTCCTATTTACTTAATTAAGCACATATATACATTATTTTAATATATTGGATGTTAATAGAAGTAAGTTTATATCAATTACCTTAAATTCTTAAAATTTTCTAACTTTGCCCCTTTGAATATTTTAGTTTTTCCTTAGATTTTTTGTGAGAATTCTTGTAAGGTTTACGTGTTTAGGCTTAATTTAATGTGTAAAATTAATTAGGTTTAGGTTTGGGAAGATTTGGATGGAAAAATTTTGGAAGAAGAAGAAGAAAAATGGAGGTGAAAGGTGGATTAAGTGGTTCGGCAACCATAGAGAAAGAAAAAGGGAAATTTTAAGTCATTTTAGAATTTTCTAGAAAATAAAGGTATTTTGTTAATTTTTGATATTTATGATTTGGCCCCAAATTTTCATTATTTACAAATTGACCTCAAAACTTTTAATATTTATACTTTAGCCCCAAAACTCATTTTAAGTACTTCTAGTTTCCATAATTTATTTATTATATAAATTTTAGGTCTTATAATTAATTTGAAAAAATTATGTGTTTAATTAGGTAATGTAGGTATTAGATTTAAACTTTAGGTACTAAAATATTATTTTACCTTTAATTGTCTATTTTGAGTATTAAATTATTATTTTATGTTTAAATTCTTTGATTAAGGACTAAAAAATTAACTATACTAATTATGGGGTCCTATTTATAATTATTAAAAAATTTAGGGTGTTACATTTTACAAACAATGAAAAGAGATAAAAGAGATAAACTATTTTGATTTGAGTATTTCTCAAGAGTAATTGCTAGACTTTAGATGATTTAAAAATGATAGTAAATGAAACTAGTAAAAAGTCAATTATTTTTATTTTTTTAAAGAAAAATAAATTAATACAAATGAATACATGGACAAATAGGCACATTGCATTTAATACCCGTGTATAAATTTATGTTAGAGAATTTTTTTTTAAAAAAAGACAGATTGCATATTTTGCCTCTAAATTTAGTACTATTAATCATTTTACTCCCTTAAATTTTCAAATTAATAACATTTAAACTTGACAAATTAAGTCTATTGAGTACCCATTTATCCATTTTAGTGTCTCATCCATTGCACGGTTGGTGACATAGAATTATAACATATCAATCTTTGATTTTTACGCTGATGTGGATAATTATTTTTATCAAAGCTATTTAGTTTCTCATCTTTTTAAATACAATTGCTTTATTATCCTTTTTAAATATGTTTTCTGGACAAAAATAAGAAAGCAAATGGTCTACATAATCTCCCCCGTCAATCCTCGATCCCGAACTAAAATCCTTATTTCCCTAATCACCACTCGCTCCCAATCCCATATCCCATCCTTCAAGTCACCTTTTGTACTTGAACATCACACACGCAATATAAAATAGGTGTTTCCTACAGTTACTTCAAGTATTTTACATAGCAATTTATTTTAGTAATAGAAAAAAATGAAATTTGTACTTATCAAAATCGGTTATCCATATTTACAAAGCTTTCCGTCCATGATTTTATAGTTTGCTGCCTAAAAAATAATGAGCAATATGTTGAGCATTTCAAGGCATTTTTAATAAAATAATAATTAATTTTAGTTAATAATAATTAGTGTATGAATGAAATAAATTAGTAATTATATGACAAATTAAAATAAAATATTTTCTCCTCAAATTTTAATTTGAAATATTTTTTTCCAAATTGAAATTTGAAACAACAATTTAGAACATTTTTTATTAATCTAAAAAGTAGTAATAATATAAAAATAATAATTTTCATCAAATTAAAGAATTAATAATAATATGAACATATGGAAAAAAAATTAAATATGAAATTATAATATGAAATTTTTTTTTTTTCAAAATTATAATATGAAACAATAACTTGAAATATTTTGTATTGATTAAAAAAATTAGTAATAATATAAAAGAAATAAAAAAAAAAGACTTTAAGGAAATTAAAAAATAATAAATTAACCAATTTAGTAATAATTATTATATGAAGGAAAAAAAATTAGTAATAATATAAAAATATGGATTTTTTTAAATTGTATTAAGGAAAAAAAAATTAGTAATAATATGAAAATATGTTTTTTTTCTAATTGTATGAAGGAAAAAATTTATTAATAATATGAAAATATGAATTATTTATAACAAAAGTAAAACTTATATCCACTATAAAAAGGTAATTACTTTTTCCTCTCAAATACTTTAAGTTTGCCTCCAAAATAAATTAGAGCTAAAGTCATAAATAGAAAATGAGTTATTAATAAAATAATGATTTATTTTAGTTTAATTAAAATATTTTTTTTAATTTAAAAAGCAGTAATAAAATAAAAAATTATTTTTTAGGAAATTTAAAAATTAATAATAATAAGAAAAAAAATTAAACCCAAAATTGTAATTTGGAATATTATTTCCCAAATTATAATGTGAAACAATAATTTAGAATATTTTTATTAATTAAAAATTAGTAACAATATAAAAGGAATAAAAAAAAACTTTAAGGAAATTAAAAATAATTAATTAATTAATTTATAAAATATAAGTAATTTTTATAAATTTTTGACTTTTTTTTCAAAAAATTAGAGTTTGCAGTGTAATATTTTGTAAATAGTACAATTTATAAAATATAAGTCATTTTTACAAAATTTTATACTTTTTTTATAAAATATTGGATTTTGTAGTGTAATATTTTATAAATCATACAATTTACAAAATATATGTCATTTTTATAAAATTTTACATTTTTTTACAAAATATTGAGTTTTGTAGTGTAATATTTTATAAATAGTACAATTTACAAAATATAAACTATTTTTATAAAATTTTGTACTTTTTTATAAAATATTAGGATTTGTAGTGTAAAATTTTATAAATTGTACTATTTATAAAATATAAGACATTTTTACAAAAATTTACACTTTTTTATAAAATATTAGGATTTGTAGTGTAAAATTTTGTAAATTGTTACAAAATATAAGCCATTTTTATAAAATTTTGCACTTTTTAACAAAATATTGGGATGTAGTGTAAAATTTTATAAATTATACGATTTCCAAAATATAAATTATTTTTACAAAAATTTGCACTTTTTTACAAAATATTGGAATATATAGTGTAAATTTTTGTAAATTGTACGATTTACAAAATATAAACCATTTTTATAAAATTTTACACTTTTTTACAAAATATTAAGATATATAGTGTAAAATTTTTTAAATTGTATGATTTACAAAATATAAGTCATTTTTACAAAATTTTGTACTTTTTTACAAAATATTAGGATTTATAATGTAAAATTTTGTAAATTGTATCATTTACAAAATATAAGCCAATTTTACTAAATTTTAATTTTTTTTATAAAATATTAGGATTTGTAGTGTAAAATTTTGTAAATTGTACTATTCACAAAATATAAGCTATTTTTTCAAAATTTTATACTTTTTTACAAAATATTGGGGTTTGCAATATAAAATTTTATAAATTATACAATTTATAAAATTTTGTATTTTTGTACAAAATATTGAGGTTTATACTGTACAATTTTGTAAATTGTACTATTTAAAAAATATAAGTCATTTTTTTTATAATTTTTTTTTTATAAAATAATGGAGTTTATAGTGTAAAATTTTATTAATTGTAAGATTTACAAAATATGACCAATTTTTACAAAATTTGTCACTTTTTTTAATAAGATATTGGGTTTGTAGTGTAAATTTTTATAAATTGTACCATTTTGTTAAATATCACCAATTTTACAAATTTTTCTACTTTTTTACAAAATAGTGAGGTTTATAGTGTAAAATTTTATAAATTGTATGATTTACAAAATATGACCCATTTTTATAAAATTTATCGCTTTTTTTTTTACATAATATTAGAGTTTATAGTGTATTATTTTGTAAATCATACAATTTACAAATTATCAACTATTATTATAAAATTTTTCATTTTTTTATAAAATATTAAGATTTGTAGTGTATTATTTTATAAATTCAAAAATTTATAAAATATCATCCGTTTTTCTAAATTTATTACTTATATACAAAATAATTATTGTTTATTATTTATTATTTTTCAAAAGTATTTTTTTTCAAAATTATTTTTTTATTAATTTAGGATTTTATAAAATTAATAATATACAAAATGCCTATATTTTATAATTTTATCTAGGATTTTATAAAAAATGATTTTTTTTATTAAATATAAGAGAATTTAAATTAAATTTATATTATTATAATGGTTTTGTAAAAGGATAAAATCATATTACTTATGTACTATGATTTTTTATTACTTAAAAGTTATTTAAATATAATTAATAATTGTAAGATTTATATTTTATTATTTTATAAGAGATTTTTAAATGACTTATGTTAATATAATTATCTAAAAATTTTTTAAGTGAAAAAAAAAAAAAAGAAAATCTCTTATATTTTTCAATATTATTTATCATATAACATTTTATAAATCATATTAATATCTCTCATATTTCTCACGTTTTAAACGTAAATCTCAATATTATGACTTATAATGTATTATTTACAAAATAAAGTCATTCATATAATATTATCTGTTATGAAAATAAATAAAACAATGATAATTAGAACAAGAATAAGAATGTAGAAGATAGAGTATTCTATTATTTTCTTGGTGTATATTACAAAGTAATATGAACTCCTTTTTATAGAGTTCATCTTCATCATATGTTACAATATATAAAAATCAACCATAAATTACAACATAAATTACAACATAAATGGTGTAATAAAATTAAACTTAATTATAAAAACTTATGAGTAGTAGGATAGATGAATAGACATTCACATTTATCTTATTAGTAATGGGATAGATGAATGGATATCCATATTTATCTATATATTTATAACACTCTCCCTTGGATGTCCATCTTTACAAAGAATATGCCTCATTAAAACCTTACTAGTAAAAACCCAGTGGGAAAAAAAACTAGTGAAGGAAAAATAGTACAATATTCTCGAATTACAAATGGTATACTACCTCATTAAAAACTTTTTCTAGGAAAACTCAATGGGACAAAACCTTTGGTTAAAGGAAAAAGAGTACAGTATTAAACTCCCCCTATTTGCAATATCACTGAAAATCTTTAAGGCGCCACATTTCAATACTGTTAACTAATTTCTTGAATATTGCAGTAGGTAATACCTTAGTGAACAAATATGTTAGATTGTCACTTGAACGAATTTATCGAACATCAATTTCACTATTCTTTTGTAATATATTAATACGCCTATTATATAAGATATGGTACTTCAGAACCAAAAATTTCTTTATTATATTTTCTAACTGAAAATAGTTCTTATTCACATTAAGTCACCGAACAACCATTGAACTATTCAATGAATGTGTTTTGTATATAAAATTATAAATAAACTTTTTGTATATAAGTTAACTGATAAATAAAAATTTCTTTTACCAAATATTCAATTTGTAATCGAGACATAATTTTATTTTTTCAAAATAATTCATCTCAAATTCTTTTTTCAAACAATATGTTACTTTTGGAAATTTTTCGGGAATTCCAATAATATTCAAATCATCAATATATACAATAATTATGGCAAATTCATATACAAATTTCTCTATAGTATTGCTTTTATATTCTATTTTGAACAAGTATTTACTAAAACGATTTTACTATATAGGCCTAAATTGTTTTAATTCATACAAAGATCTTTGTAATTTAATTGAATAAATTTCTCGAGAACTTAAATTATATTTTTATAGCATTTTAAATCCTTCAGGAATTTTCATATCATTATCAATTGAATCATATAGGTAAGTTGTGACTACATC
>CANXYC011512854.1:0-25160 GCA_948193065.1 Aleurites moluccanus | reverse complement strand
CATCAAATTAACCATCAATTAGTTGTTCATTCATATCCAATTGATCATTTCTAACATCAATTTGCAATTCCTAACACTAATTCACAAACTCATGCTTTACAACTTCAATTTCAACATTCCAATTAGAAATTCAATCAAATTTGGATAATTTAAAGTAATTAAACACTAAACCCATTCAATTGAACCTAAAATAACACTAAAACATTAATCAAACCAAACAAATGAACTACTTACCCAAGGAACCCTCCATGGTCGAAATTCTCAAAGCAATATGCCTCCCAATCCTTTGCTCCAATAAAGATTCCAAGACTAGAAATGAATAAAACTAAATGAGTAGTTAATTTTGCTATCAAATTTTGTTGAATTTGGTTAAGAAATGAGAAAGATATGCAGAACAGAAATGGAAGGAAGAAAACGACAATGGTGGAGAAGAAAAAATGGGGAAGGAGAAGATGATTGTGTCGTGAATTTGAAGATCCATATAAGACAAAATAGCTTATAAAATTACAACTAAATCTTTCAAGTTTCAACCTTTACACTTTGGTCCTTAAATTTTCTGAAATTTATTCTGACAATTTTGTCAAGATTTTGATATCAGTGTGAAAGTGAATATGCTTATTTTAATTTATCCTTATTTATAAAAATAGTTCTGGAGTCATTCTATAACTCTGACAGACCCATTTCCACTATTCACCTTGAATTTCCCTTTATTTATCAAAATGCCATTGTTTACTTTTCAGTGTTCCTAAATGATTTTTGCTTCATTCTTTTTACCAAAATTACACATAAATTATAGTCATATTTTACACTCAAGTCAACTTCAGAAATTCTTCCGTTGACTGGACTGCTAATTTCTCGGCAGTGTTCCCGACATCGCCAGTTTCTGGAAAAGTTTCAAATTTGCTTTCTGACTGTGTCTCTAAAATTATTTCCCATCAATTCAAGACTAAAGGACCACATACTGAGAATTAATTAATGCACATGAGTTAGAAATTTATAGGGCATTACATAACCCTATTGCACTAACACTAAGAGTGGTAAAAAATTCATAAACAAATTTTAAATGAATATCTCTGTGAAATCTAGTAGACCACTCACTCCCAAAGAAAATAATGCAATTTCTAGAAACAAGATTACCTAAACCTAAGGTTTCCAAATCCTTAAAATGTAAAGGATGACCATTTACAGGATTTCCATGGTCACGAAGGATCATGAACTGGTCCCTTAAGTTTGGAGCAGCAAAAAAAAGTCTATAGGAGAGTTTGACCAATTTATTTTTTGGTTGAGATGTAGCTTCCATGTCTCCTCTTTGTCATGAAGATTTCCCTTTTACCACATTCTTAGTTTTAGGCATTTTTCTAGGGTTAGGTTAAGATTGAAGATAAAATATAAAATTAAAAAGCTAATTTAGGTTGAAAATAGGGTTTAAAGGATGAACTTGGTCGAAAATGAAGAAAAAAGGGAGAAATTCTGATTTGAGAACGATCGTTAGGGTTTTAAAACTGACACGTGATGCTTATAATCCCATGACGTAATGGGTGTCACAAAGTGTAATAACTGTTAATAGCTTAAGTTGTCAAGGGAGTTACAAAATGTAACATCCTTATAAATTGCTTTTACCTGATTTTTGTAATATGGGGTAATGGGCATTCTGATATTGTCAAGGGTGTTACAAGCTGATTTTAGGCTTCTTGAGCTGGAGAGTGAAGAATTTTGAGCGTTGACTTATGTAACTCATGCATGAGGTTCAATTTCACATAATAAACCTTCATCTTACTATTGATGAGGTTTACTATTGATAAGGTCCATTTTTATATAAAAAGTCAAAATAACTTTCTAACAAGCAACTTCATCTTGCATCTCGGTACTTGATGCCTCATTATTGGGCTTCAACTTTCTAACAAACAAAGACCTTATCAATAGTAAACCTTTGTTTATTTATGATAACTTGTTTTACGAAATGTGTAACCAAGTTCACTTTTCTACCTGCCATACGCTATACCATAGGTTAGGTTAATAGTTTCCACCATTTATCATGGAGTGTATTTGGTTTGGCACTACTGATCGTTGCACCTGTATCAACTAACACATCCAAAAAATAATCATAATAACTAGGAAATTTAAATATTAAAGCAATGTATGTACTCAAACCTAATTCTTATGTGTTGAATATCTTCGTTCATGCCATGGTAGATGGACTTACCATTTTTCATATTTTCTCAAAGGATATGGAACATTGTTGAGAAATTGTTTGGATTTCTTTTACAACCTTAGGAATAAGAGTTAAATATTTAATTACACTTACACTCTCCCGACTCTTCTCATCTTCATAGATAAGTAGGCTAACCCATAATTTTTCTACTTTCTAAAGATGATTGAGTATCCTCCTCTTGATTTGGTATTCTAATAACTTCTACCTTAATTATTGATGAAGATGTACTTCTCGGTAATTGAGTGTTACTAACATTGATTTCCTAGGAGGATTAGAAATCCTAAGTTTTCTCATAGGTTCTTCTAGATGTAAGGTAATATTTCTACCTCTTTGTGTAATTTGAGAAGATACTATTGACCTTGAGGTCTCAGCTGGTTCTTGTAGAACCCAATTTTTAGGCCAAGATAATTTTGAATGATTAATTTATTTTTTATGAAATTGCCTATAATTATCTTAACCTTCATCGAATAACTCTGTAATTTTAAAAATATTCTTCACTCCAAAATTTGTTATATTAATTAACCTAAAAATGATCCTAGTGTGATACACTAGGTATTTAGCCCGATAATTTATTCTATTCATATTATTAGATTTAATTCTTAATGACAAAGAATTACCCAAATACCTATCACTCAAAGACATCATATAGTTAGGATAGGTTTGAAACCAAACTGAACAATTGATTAGGTTAGTTTGGACTCCTGATATCAGCTGGTCTTGAAATAAGTTCCATCTTTTAAATAATACAATTGCTATCATAGGAATATCTGATGGCAAATTGAATAATGGTATAAGTCATACTTGAATGAGACCAATATGAATATATTGGTATGCACTCTTTGATTTATTCACCATTTCTCTTATTGTTTGTATATTTATTAAAGGTACGTCCAATGTTTATACTTTTATACTAGAAACCTGAGCTGTCGATTTTGATTTAGAGACATCCACTATAGATTTAAAGTTAAACTTAGATTTCTATATATAGTGCTCATGTCTACCTTCGAAAGTTTTCATTCTAAGTAACCTTTGGACGGATCATCGTACTAGAAATATTCTTTTTGCATTAGAGAAGTATCCAAAGGGATCAACTCTTCATCCATGAGGCCCTCCGTTGCATTCATCATTAATAGTTGTACTGTCCAAAGATCAAATTCATCTATATCAGTTTCATATTTATAAACTACTTCATAAAATGAATATATTTCAGAATTTATATCAAAATATTCATCTTTTTTTATTGGCTCATAGACTATATTCTCATCTTCGAAGAATATTCTTCTAAGATTTTATTTTCTCTTATTTTTATGTGGACAAACAACGCTTTGTGATATTTTACACCATAAATCTAACAACAGGAACAACTACTAAGAGATTTATCTTGTGGACACTTAGGGGCTCTATCATATTTTTTCTTGAAAGCTTCTATTCTGTCTTTATTCCTAAGGTTTGTTTTTCTCTTAATAAACCTAGAAGGTTTACTAGACCTATTTTTGCTTTTTCTATCACTTTTTGAATTTTTTTTTATATCATTTAAATTTTCTTTTTTTAGGAGAACAAGAAGAACATCCTGTTTTAGATATTTTTTCATTTCCTGCAATATATTTGTATATAACAAGAACATATTCAATATGAAAACAACAACTCTTGTTTTAGTAAGGAAGACATTTAACATCTTGCCTTACTTAGAGTTTAGTGCATGTCTTTCTCATGGCATACCTTACTTTCATCAACAACTTTATCGTCATCTAAGAGGAGTTGATGGACCGTCTTTGCTATTTCAGGCCATGGTTCTTGAAGCTTAGCAAAAAAAAAAAAAAAAAAATGTTAACATGTAATTTTGAGCACTAAGATTCAGATTATAATAATATTTCTAAAATTCACATACATAATTGTTAAAATAACACTTGTCACAAATTTGCAATTTCATCAATATCATTAATGATTATTCTCTTTCTAAAGATTATGTTGATATTGAGAAACCACAAAATTCTCTTTTCAAGGTATCTACAATGATAGCGAGTACCTCAGCTATAAGAATCACTCTTCTAATTTCATCTTTGATAGAGGTTTGTTCGACTAGCTGATTTCAAAATTTTTGAGCATTGTCAACCATAGTGGCTTTACATAATTCATAGGTGGCCTCATTTGAGTAACTACCCGCTTTAATTGTAAACTTAATCATGGTAATCCACTAATCTATTCTTTTAGAAACATGCTTTTCACAATCTAAATTTAGAAAAGCTGTTGAGCTAATAATTGACCTTAACGGATTATTCCTAGGTATAAATTATGTTTCTGTCTTATGGGGATAATTAGGCTTATACTTCATCCTTTTTGTAACAAGAAACTTATTAAAGGTTTCTATCATCTAGATGTAAAGGAATTTCTTCTACTATACCTAATGATTTCGTAGGGTTTTTTATTGTTTTGTTGTTTTCTTAATTAGCAGCTCTTTTATCAGAGTCCAAAATAAAAGAAACCATTTTTTTTCCTTAATTACAAAACCTCTCTCTCAAAAATAGGCTTTCAGGATCTAACTGATTTTTTCAAAGTCTTTTCTCGCTCAACTGCATCAAGGCTTTCATTCATCAATTTTCCTACTTCATTTGCTAAAACATTTCTTTGCCCAGGTGAAATCTTTTGCATGTAACTACTCAAGAAGAAGACTCATTTCATTATGTATGTTCTGTAATGAAGTCAATCCTGAAGGATTCCAATTGACAATCTCATATCTATCCTCTGGTTTACTTATTTTTAATTGAAATTACTAGTACTGGGAGTATTTCTAATCTTCTCACGCCTTTCTAAAAACTCTGCCCATTTGTTTATTCCCAGGGATCCTTCCTAGAGAGTAAGAAAAAAGTCAATTCTCCCGAAGTGTAATTTTTTTCAAATTAAATAGTATTTTAAAAGGTCTTCACTCCAGCTAGAAATTTTTAAAGGAATATCTTGTCCTACAATTGCCAAATAAGTAAATATAAAATATTGTCCTTCAAGATGATTTATAATATCAAATACACCATAATATTATTGGGTTATATCATTGTTTAAGAGAGTACTTTTATAAATAGAGTCAATTTTAATTTATTCGTCCCTTATTTTAATTTTCCACAAGTCCAAATATATTCCCACTGTATCAGATGGTGATATCTTCTTTCTTTAACCAAAAAGTGTTTAACCCTGTTATACACTTTTTCGGAAACTAATAAATTCTCTCTAAAAATTTTGTCCATAAACTAATATATTAAAATAATTTTGGACCTAAATAAAAAATATTTTAATTTTTAGAGATCAAAATATAATTAAATAGTTTATTTTTTAGAAAATAACTTTAATATTTTAAAAATTAAAATTAAGAGACTTTATTTTTACAAAACGAAGTCGAGAGACAATCATGAAAATGAGTTAAAATTGAGGGATCATGAAAAAAAATGTCCAAGGAACCCAAGAAAACTATAATGTATAGCATAGAAAAAAGACAAAATTGATTGAAGTGAATACTTGCATTCTTTGATAAATTGGAATGAGAATCAAAGATTTGAGCATTCTAGATCAAAAGAGAAGTATTCCCAAGCCAATGATATTAAATTCATTTGAAAAAAAAATTGAGTTTTATAGAGTGAATAAGCGAGAAAGACAAAGTGATGGAATGTGAGGAAAAAAGATAAATTTGTCCATATAAAATGTGTTGCTCTCTCTTGGCAATATCCTCGCCCAATATATTAAAAATCAATCAAACTCCAAAATTAATCAAATTGACGAGGCAGTGAGTCCTATGCAGGTATAAAAACATTCTCCCCTGATCTGGAGTACGCATGTGGCTGAATGCCAATTACTTTGTATCACGTGGTAGTAGGAAAAATACTCAGGGTCTGAATTTTGGCTAAATGCTTAATTGGGTCACAAAAAATTGATTCAATTTTTTCTTTAAATTTGATTTTTATCCAATTAAGAGTTTAGTCCAATAATTCTACTAACAGTGTTAATTATAAGATTTATTTATATTTTTAATTAATAAAAAATTAAAATAATAAAAAATTAAGAAAATAAAATATTAAAATCACTATCAATTATACCAACCTAATTAAATAATTAATAATTAAAAATTAAAAAAATTGAAGGTATGAAACCCAGATTATCGATCTGGGTTTCATCAAACAAAGAAAAAAATTATAATTATAATCATAGTAGTAATTAACATAAAATCCAATTTCAAATGAATGCAAAAGTATACAAAAATCAGAAAAAATCAATTACCAAAATGGACAGAGCGATTGAATCTTCGCGGTTTGCGAATGAAATTTCTAGATCCAAAAAGTCATTAGGGCTGTAATATTGACTACAATGAAATATGGAATGAACTTGTGGTTAGGGAAATTTTTTTTAAGTGGTTGTTATTTGTGTTTAGGAAAGTAGATTTATTTATAGGTTGGTTTTGTTTTGGGCTTGAACAATTGAAATGGAAGGAGGGTCTGATACTATTTTTGATTTTGTTTTGGGTTTTAACAATTGAAATGGAATGAGGATTTGATACTACTTTTGTATCTTCTTCGCATACGTTTGGCAAATCCAAAATTTTGGATGTTAAACCGTTGTGTAGTTTGGTACCTGTGTTTCCTTCGAGCCCTCAGACTCCCGCTCCCCTTCAATCTTTTCGGCTGCCACAGTCAAATGAGGATATGTTTAGAGGGGCAAATATAGATGGATAGACAGATAGGATGACAAAGCGCCCTGTGGAGCTGCCTAAATCATCTCCTCCTCTGAAACAAAGGCTAAAAAAACCTGGATTTTACTTTTTGTTGTTGATAATAATTTTGATACGAGGAAACCCAAAAAAATGTGGAAAAGGAGATGATGTTGATTTTTTATTTTATTTTAATTTTAATATTTTTCTTATTTATAAATATATTTTTAATTTTAATATTTTTTTATTCATTACAAAATATGAATGAGTATTACACACAGTTAATGTAGAAAGACTTTAATTAGAATAAAAGTTGAGTTTAAGGGAGAATTGTACTAATTTATTCTACATGATCCAATTGAGTGTTTGCCTAAAATTTAGACCATTAGTTGGGTATTATTTTCCCCGTGGCAGTATAAGAAGTTAAAAAACCATTAAAACGTCTCGTCGTTGATCTCATCGTTCTTATCCGGACTAAGTTATTATCCGTTGCCAAACAAAACCAATTCCACGAAAGCTCAATATGCATGACGAGTCAGGGTCTGAGTCAACCAGAGTAGGAATAATGCAGTAGCCAGTAGCGACAATGTATTTGTTGTATTTTAGTTAAACAACCGTAAACCCTAGTGATTTAAATACTCTCCACTCTCTAGCTGTCTCTCTCCGCGACCCTCCCTTTCTCTCTCCTCTATTTTCTCTCTCTAAACCCTAGCACACGCCCTTCTTGTTGCAGTTGGAGCTCGAGCTAGGGTTTAGAAAAGCTTTTCAAACATTAATTTCGATTCTCGAATTTCGAGTTTCGAGTTCAATCCTAAGTATATTTTAGTTTAATTGATATTCCAGAAATGGATCTCCCTAGCCTTGCTCTTATCCTCCAAGCTGCTCTTAGCCCCAATCCCGATGAACGCAAAGCTGCTGAGCAAAACCTCAATCAGGTTTCCTTATTTGTCATCTTGAATTGTTTTATATTTACTTAAGAACTTGTCGGATTAAAGATTTTAAATAATTCGAAAGCTTTTGAGATATGGATGATTTTTTATTTTATTTGATGAGAATTGTGCTTTATTGATCATTATTTTTGTATATTCGTTCATTTCTGATTAGTTCGCTGATGCTAAAGAAATGAAATAATTATTGTGTTTCTTTATTAATTATGCATAATCAATCTATGTTTTGCAGTTCCAGTACACGCCTCAGCATTTGGTGAGGTTGTTGCAGATCATCGTGGATAATAATTGCGATATGGCGGTGCGGCAAGTTGCTAGTATCCATTTCAAGAACTTTATTGGAAAGAACTGGGAACCTCATGATCCTGGTATCGTCATAATTCTGTTAGTTGTCAAAGAAACTGTTCTTATGGATGTTTACTTTTTATATCTATATATCTTTATGAATGAAGCACGGAAGACTGATATCTATGTGCAATTGTTATTTGATGTAGATGAGCAATCAAAGATATCACAAAGTGATAAAGACATGGTTAGGGATCACATCCTTGTGTTCGTTGTGCAGGTTCCTCCTTTGTTGAGGTATAATTTGTTTGATTTCTTACTGTTTCATTGATTAAGATTTACTTTTACAACTACTTTTATCTCTTTACATTGTGTATACATTTTTAATCTTTCAACTTGTGTTTTGTTCCTATAAATTTGTTTACTAATTTTTTTTTTGGTCTCTGCTGTTTGCATTTTCTGATATTTCTTTCTGTATTTGGTTGTTTATTAAAGAGTTTTGAGGTTTAATCTATTCATTGAAATGAAAGCACTTCACTTTACTTGCTCTTATATTAAACCCTATGATGTACAGGGTGCAGTTGGGTGAGTGCCTTAAGACAATTATCCATGCTGATTACCCAGAGCAGTGGCCGCGTCTTCTGGATTGGATAAAACATAATTTACGAGATCAACAAGTTTATGGTGCTTTGTTTGTGTTGCGGATTCTTTCTAGAAAATATGAGTAAGGATATGCTTATATTTTTTCTTTGTTCTATTAATTTTGAAGATGATATGATTGTTACTTTTCTTTGGAAGAATTATAGAAGCAAAACCAATTAAAAATTGCATCAACTTTTCAAGTTTTTACTATTAACTCATTGTTGTTTTTTTGTTTTGATATTATGGAATGTCAATTTATTTGTAATAAACATGATATTTTTTAGGTCTAATATCTTGAACTTTCAGCAGATTTTAAACTGTTAGTCGTATCTTTTACTTTTAAATTTATCGATTTAGCTAATACATTATCGATTTTGTTTCAATTGTATCCAGTGGGTTGGGATGTGTGTCCATATTAAGTATTAACATGGTATTAATATTGAAGACAAACACTCTTATTACTTGTTGAAAATTAGAAGAAGAGGACCACTTCTGAGCCATTAGTGGCACCAAATGGAAGGCACTATGCAAAATCCTTCCCCCTCATAAAATAGCTTAAAATATCTTTTGACAATCATATAAAAATGCCACAATGTGGTGGCTTTTAGAGTACAGGATGGGTTCACTCTTTCGAAGCCATCATGCTATGTTCATAGATTATTTAAGCAGGTTTTTGACTTTTCCACTGATCTTTACCACTGTAATGAATATTTAATCTGAATATTTAACCTGGTCATGTAATCATCATAAATTTAAAAAGTGGGCAGCTTATTGGGTCTAACTAAATGATTTTTTTTCCCTTTCCGTTGATTGATGTGCTACTTTGAGGTGTGGCTGCGAATGCATCAGTTTATTGCCTGATTCTGTGGATCTCAAATTGATCCCTGTTCATCTTGTCATCAAGAAAGATGCTAAATCCATGTATATAACAGTGTTTCTGAAATATACCCTTTTGTTCTGTTGTTTCAGGTTCAAGTCGGATGAGGAGAGGACCCCTGTTTATCGCATTGTTGAGGAGACATTCCCCCATCTTCTCAATATTTTTAACAGGCTTGTCCAGATTGCAAATCCATCGTTAGAAGTAGCAGATTTGATCAAGCTCATTTGTAAAATTTTCTGGTCATCTATATATGTGAGTTTGATGTTTTATAGCAGACTATTTTTCATCATAGATGGTGCTGTGATGATAAATCCTTATAGTACTCCTTTCGTGCCATTAATGATCTGCTTCCTGGTGTTGTATTTCATGTCTGTTTAGCTTGTATTTTGCTCATTTTCAGGTGTTCAAATCCCTTGGGAATTTTTTCTCCATATTTTGTTTTGTGTGTATATCATTTTGTCTAAGCTTATGATTGTTGTTAAATGTGTCCTGCTCAATGGTTAAAGTTCTCACTGTTGGACATGCTGCAAATTTCTTTATTCACATGCCAACATGCTGGGATGACTCTTTTTGATATTTGCATCTGGTTGTTATCAGTTGCCCTTGTATTCATATGGTTATAGGCTATAGCTATCAATCGTATTGTTGTTTATATGTATGGTAAATTCTGGTCTAAATGAAAATGAAGTTTCTTCCTATATAAACTATGACATCAACACCTCCACAGGAACTGATTTGGATATTGTTGACAAATTATTATTATTATTATTATTGTTGTTGTTGTTGTTGTTGTTGTTGTTGTTCTTATTATTTTTGCGTTGAACTTCAAAAAAACTTTCAATGGATTATTTTTGGTTTGACAATTTCTATGAGCATGTGTAGCTGTGTGATATACGTATTCTGTTTATTTTCATTTAATTCCAGTTGGAGATTCCAAAGCAGCTATTTGATCCAAATGTCTTCAATGCTTGGATGACTCTTTTCTTAAATATTTTGGAGAGGCCTGTTCCTGTAGAGGGTCAGCCTGTAGATCCTGAGCTCAGGAAGTCATGGGGGTGGTGGAAGGTTAAAAAGTGGACAGTTCACATTTTGAACAGGCTGTATACTCGGTGTGTTATTGAGCAAAAGCGATCTTTAAATTTTTGGTGGAGGTCTGCAGACTTGTTTTTGACTTTTGTCCATCTCAACGCTTACAGGTTTGGAGATTTGAAACTTCAAAGCCTGGAAAACCGAGCTTTTGCCCAGATGTTGCAGAAGAATTATGCAGGGAAGATTTTGGAGTGCCACTTGAATTTGTTGAATGTTATACGCATTGGTGGTTATTTACCTGACAGAGTTACCAACCTAATTCTTCAGTATCTAAGCAACAGGTAAGTGCAATTTTTAACATCTTCCTTTTTTATCATGTTTTATCCTATTCTATATTTTGTATTTTATTTTGTGTCATCAACCAGTTCCTTAAACTTCTTGCTGGCATCATTCTATGGTTATTCATATTTTTGGAAAGGAGGAGACGCTTGTGCCACATGTTCTCAGTTCTGATTAGTCTAGGTGGATGAAACTATATGCTTGTCTGCTCTTCAATACTTTTTGTTGATTGGCCATATTTTAGCAAAATCAGAAGGCATTGTGACATCTCAAGCAAGGAGTTTCAAGGATTTTCTCTGTGCAGGCTTCTTGTGTTCCCTCCTTCAGGCTTAATATAGTTAATAATTTCAAATTCATTTATCTGGGTAGCTGAGAAGCATATTAATAATTCCGTTCTTGGACCAATATGAGATTTCCCTTTTTGGATCAATATGATATTTCCCTTTTTGGTTTTTGGAATTTCTCCTGGGTAGGATGGGTGCTAATTAAAGAATGGATCAGAATATATTTGTCGAAATATAGGCTATATTATTCATTTCCTGCCTTAACTATGATTAATCCTGGAAGAGCCACTAAAATGAAACCAAGGAGCGATGTCTATCAAGGATGTCAGAATATATTCTTGACCAACCTATACAGGTAGTTGGAAATTTATGGGGTCTTATTGATTATAACACAATTATAACAAGCCGTTAGTTTTTTCATTTCTTTTTTGCTGTTCCACTATATGTTATTGCAAAGATTGGAAAAAAAACTCTTGGCATTACTGAAAAGTAATAACACCTATGCATAAATGCATCTCCATAAAATCTTGAAGTCCTGAGCCTAGTCTCTCTACTTCCTGCCCCTGAAAAAAGTGTACAATTGCAGTTTTTGAATCGTAACTTCAGAAATCAATCTGAACTGGTGATTTAGGTGTGAGCCAAAGCTGGACAGTAATCTGCTTGTATGGACAGAATAAAGTCGGGGATTTTGATGTTGTGTTTTGTCATTTCATCCAGTCTTCATTTGGAGATGTGCTCTGCTAAGCCCCATTGTCTCTCTCTGCCTCTCCCCCTCCCTTTCTTCTCCACCTCTTTTTTTTTTTTCTTTTTTTTTTTGTCCTTATAGCCCAGCTCATCCATACCGCTGTAAGAGTTGAATCTTTAAAAGGATGGTGCATCTTTTTCCAAATATTTCTGGCTGTCGAAGGGCTGCAAGGTTAATTGACATGCTTGCAACTCGTTTATTCATCTTGAGTATCTTCTTTGTGCTGTGCAAGTACTATGTTGCTCGTTAACATTTGGTCCAGTACAGTCCTGTGCAGTACCAAAATGTTAGAGCATGACAGAGATATCGCTATATGTTGTCTCTCTCATTTTTTATGTTGTTTCCTATCTTATCTTTCTCATACATTTACTTGTTTGTTTGTTCCTGCGGAACTTGGGCCAGTGCCACAAAATTTAAGGAACTTGTGGTCATATCTTTGATCTTTCTGCAATTTTAGCTAAATACCAAGGAAAAAATGTGCTCTTGTTTATGAAGCATCTAACTTTTATGCGTTTTATTTGATGATGTAGTGTGCATCACATATAGTTTAAGATTCTTTGTTTTTGGTCTGCTGCACTGCTGTAACAATTTAATTTTGAAGGGTATTTTAGTAATGCTAATATTCATTTACATGCAGCATCTCAAAGAATAGTATGTATAATCTCCTGCAACCTCGACTTGATGTCCTCCTTTTTGAGATAGTTTTTCCTCTTATGTGCTTCAATGACAATGATCAAAAGCTTTGGGATGAAGACCCACTTGAATATGTTAGGAAGGGATATGGTAAGTATTGAAATCCGTGGTCTTTACTTGAAGGATGTATAATTTGCAATATTGATTTTTGCATAACTGCTTTGATGCAGATATTATTGAGGATTTGTACAGTCCAAGGACTGCTTCAATGGATTTTGTTAGTGAATTGGTTAGAAAACGTGGGAAGGAGAACCTTCAAAAGTTTATCCAATTCATTGTGGAAATTTTTAAGAGGTATTATTTCTATTTGAGGGATATAATGGGAAGCCTAAAGAAAAATAAGTGCTTTAAAGGTGCTGTGTATCTCGTTTACTTTATGCAGGTATGACGAAGCACCAGTTGAATACAAACCCTATAGACAAAAAGATGGGGCCCTGCTTGCTATTGGAGCACTTTGTGATAAACTGAAACAAACTGAACCCTACAAATCTGAACTGGAGCGTATGTTAGTTCAACATGTTTTCCCTGAGTTTAGTAGTCCCGTTGGTCACCTTAGAGCGAAGGTTTATTGCCCTTCTATTTCTCCCCTTTTCTATTTAAATATTTTGCATTGACAGTTTATTTTTAATTGTATCTGCATTTACATTTTACTATCTTGTAACTTGAATTTTTTAAGGTTACAAAGTCCAAATTGCAAGCTATCCTCTCAGATTTTTCCTTAAGTTCAAATTTATTCCCTTGAAGTATTAATTTATTTATTTAGTTCTTGTGGATATTAGGCGGCTTGGGTTGCAGGACAATATGCCCACGTTAACTTCTCAGACCAGAACAATTTCCGCAAAGCCTTGCACAGTGTTGTTTCTGGGTTACGTGATCCGGAGCTTCCTGTTCGTGTTGATTCAGTTTTTGCATTGCGAAGCTTTGTTGAAGCTTGCAAGGGTATGTAGTGCTATATTCTCTGTTTTTCCGCCTCTGATTCTCTATTTGTTTATTTTTCTCTAATGGGACCTTCTCATGATGCAGACTTGAATGAAATCCGCCCTATTCTTCCCCAGCTACTTGATGGTACGTTGCTTTTGATACCTTGTTATGTTATTAACACTTCATTTTGTGGGTGCTAGCTGTCCTTCAATCATGAACTTACGTGCTAGCAGTCTCTGAATCATGAACTTACCATTGTTGATTTCTGATTTATATCACTGTTAGTTTTCTTTTTTCCTTTAAATTAAATTCTACAGAATAAATAAGTTAGACCAATTACCTTCGGTTAAAAAGTTATATGCAATTTAACTCTTCTTTTTCATCTCCTATCCTATAGAGTTCTTTAAACTAATGAATGAGGTGGAGAACGAGGACTTGGTGTTTACTCTGGAAACTATAGTGGACAAATTTGGTGAGGAGATGGCACCATATGCTCTAGGTTTATGCCAGAATTTGGTAAGGCTCCCTATGCTCTAGGTTTATGCTAGAATTCTAATGCTTATTTAATTTTTCTCCTCACATATTCTATTGAAATTTCTGTTCAGCCTGAGACTTTTATTCTCTCTCTACTTTCAGGCTGCTGCATTTTGGAGGTGTATGAACACTGCAGAAACTGACGATGAAGCTGATGATCCTGGTGCTTTGGCAGCTGTTGGTTGTTTACGAGCTATAAGCACAATTCTTGAATCAGTTAGCAGGCTTCCTCACCTATTTGTCCAGTTCGAGCCAACTTTACTTCCTATAATGCGTAGAATGTTGACAACTGATGGTCAAGGTAGGCATGTATTATTCCAGGGCAGATTAACTTTTCTTTTTTCTGTGTCCATTTTGGTTTCTTGGGATGATTGGCACTCACATCCTTGTGAAAAGCTCTTAAGTAATAGGTAAAAATTTTCTAGACATTTTGCTTCTGTTAGGATGACGCAGGATGGCCTAGACAGAGATTAATATACGTCTGTGAACAGTAATTCGTGAACAGTAAATTTAGGTTAAATTAGTTTCAGCTTCACACCTAAACTTTCTTGGACATCACACCTAGGATTGAATTGCATCACACAACTCGAAATAGCATAATTGCTAATTTTTTTTTATTCCATAACAAAACTTCCCTAAAATTATTACAATGCTAGGTATTTATAGACTTAAAACAACTCCTAAACTTTTAAGTAAATGGCTTCTAAACTAGTCTACATCCTATAAGGATTTAGACTCCTAAAATATATTAAAAGAAGTAATACTATTATAAACTCACAAAGACTTTAAAATAAGACGTAAAATAAATATAAAGACTCCTAAAGAAATATGAAAAGATTTTCTAGCAAAGCTAGAAGTTTACAAAATTGCCCATGATTTAGAAATAATAAACCAGCAAATTACTTATTTAACTGGACACATAAATTAAACCCAAGAGAACTAATAAATATTCTATAATTTCCCCAATAATGTCTATATTAAATGGGGACCATAATTTTAAGCTTGAACCTTTAAATTTGAATTTTTGTGTTCTTATTCTCCGTCATTCTCTCCTTGTTGGAAAAAACTCGATCTCGAGTTTTGAAGTGCCTAAGAAAAAAAAATGACAATTTCTCGAACGACCATATTGTTTCCTTGGTTTTTAATAAAAGTAGAAACACTTGAAACCTTCTGCTGGACTTGCTTATTAATTTACTTGGAATTGCAAAGTCCATTTCTTGCATTTTAACATCTTTGGCATTTTCAACAATAAAGTTAAACTCTTTTGTATCATCTAATTTTCTCGTATCTTATTGTTTGGTTCCGTTGGAAGCTTGAGGTGTTCAACTGTGTGTGTCGAAATCATATTCATGCAACTTCCACCATTAATGATTAGTTTCTTTGCTTGACCACCACAACAAACCAAAGTTTGAAATATCGAAACTCGTCAGCAATCCTCTTCCTCCAACTTAGGGGTTGCTAGAATTCGTCTTATTATAGAGAGGAGAGTAGTATTAATACCTTCATCTATTAATCATCATCTACAAAATCTCCATAATCAAAGGAATTGCCCGCATAATCTGCTTGCAGCGATTCTTTATAATCTTGATGAAAGTCATTAAATTTTGAATTTAGTTCAGCTTGTCACCACCATAATTGAAGAAGACTAGATAACAAAAACTTTAAGGATTTTGAAACTCTAATACCAAATTGATGCAAGACTGCCTAGACGAGGATTAATGTAGGTCTTTGAACAGTAACATGTGAACAATAATGAGTGAACATTAACTCATGAACACTAAATTTAAGATAAATTATTTTAAGCTTCACACCTTCCTTGGACATCACACCCGAAGATCCCATGACATTATACCTAAGGTTGAATTGCATCACACAACTCAAGATAGCATAATTGCTATTTTTTTTTTTGTTCCATAACAAAACTTCTCTAAAAGTATTACAATTCTAGGTATTTATAGACTTGAAACAACTCCTAAACTTTTTAAGTAAAAGACTTCTAAACTAGTCTACATTCTATAAGGATTTAGACTCTTAAAATATATTAAAAGAAATAATACTATCCTAAATCCACAAAGACTCTAAAATAAGACATAAAATAAATATAAAGACTCCTAAAGAAATATGAAAAGATTTTCTAGCAAAGCTAGAAATTTTCAAAATTGCCATGGTTTAAAAATAATAAACCAGCAAATTACTTATTTAACTAGGCACATAAATTAAACCCAAGAGAACTAATAAATATTCTAATTTCCCCAATAAGCCCATATTAAATGGGGACTATAATTTTAAGCTTGAGTCTTTAAATTTGAATTTTTTTGTGTTCCTATTCTCTGTTATAGGATAACTTATTGTCTCAGGTAATGTGTGATAATTTTTTAATGTTTGAACGTCCAGCAGCATTGCCCCTTTTGCAACAATGGTTGTAAGAGGTGTTATTAATGCCAAGCACTATCCGTTCTCCTTACTTTTGCCCCACTTCCATTGGAATGTTGCAATAGCCTTCTAGGACTGAATTGTATGTTCCATTTCAGCTTCTAACATAATTGAGCAAACTGAGCAATGTAAAAGTTAATTAAATGTGGTTGTGTAAACTTGGTTCTTAATTGTCCTGATTTATAATTTTTGGCATTAGATACAGCTAGAATTTCAATTATTCATTAATGCGATCTGGAAAAGCTCTTGTGATCTCATATGGCTTGATATTTGATTGTGCCTTTGTTTTAATGTTCAGATATTTAAATTAACACATATATATTTATATATTTTCTGGCTATATGTTTCCACAGAGGTTTTTGAAGAAGTTCTGGAGATTGTTTCATACATGACCTTCTTCTCTCCAACACTATCTTTGGATATGTGGAGTCTTTGGCCTTTGATGATGGAAGCATTGGCGGATTGGGCTATTGATTTCTTTCCGAGTATGTGCACTAAAATGCAAGGAATTATTCCCCTGTTCAGGATGTATTGGCTGTCATTGGTATTTTATACTACTGGTTTTTAAATTTAATTAACAAGATATAGTGGGGAAATTAACTTGTGTTAACTTTTCCCCCTTATGGAAAAAAAGTTGCTATTGCACTGATTTTATCACTTGTAAGCTGTAACATTGTGGTGCGCTTAACTGCGTTACACTGTATTTCTTCATACCTTTCCTATGCTGGTTCTCATGATATTCAATTTTGATGCAGATATTCTGGTTCCCTTGGACAACTACATATCAAGGGGAACTGCACATTTCCTTGCATGCAAGGATCCTGATTACCAACAAAGCCTTTGGACTATGATTTCATCTGTGAGTTTCTTTTGTGTTATTGAAATTTTCATTTGGACCTTTTCTACTTGTTTGAGTGTCCACAAGAAAAGAAAGGAGTGTATTTCCTTCATTGTTTTTGTTGGGTTTGATGAGTTCTGTTTCATATTAATCTACTCCAGCTAATACGGTCCTTGCTTTTTTGGCAGATCATGGCAGATAAAAATTTAGAGGACAATGATATTGAGCCAGCACCAAAGCTGATTGAAGTGGTTTTCCAGAATTGTAAAGGCCAGGTGGATCATTGGGTTGAGCCATATCTGAGAATAACAGTTGAGCGGTTGCATCGGGCAGAGAAATCATACTTGAAATGTCTTCTCATTCAAGTGGTAAGGATCATGATCTAGTTATCATTGTCACTTCAAGACCCTTATTTTTACGAGGACTATCCTTTTTAGCTCACTTCCACAATTCTCGTGTTGCATGACTTATCTTATTATGAACTGGTAATAATGATTTGTAAAAATTATACTAGCAATGTTTAGATGGAGGATTTTAAAATCCATAGAATTTGTTAAAATCAATTTAATTAAAAACCTTGATTTTTGAATCCTTGGATTTTATACAATTTCACTTGTTTGACATAAAAATAAAATCCATGAATTTGAATGGAATTTTTGTAATAAAAAGATAAATTCACATAATTTTTCATTCATTGAAATGAGAGATTTCCCAAAGTCCCACTTCCTAAATGGGATTTCAAAACCCCTCATATTGAGGGATTGTGGTGGAGAATGAATTTTTAACTATCCATAAATTTACACTCTTTTTGCTCTGCCAAACAAGTAATTTGTACTGAATATTGTTCAAAATAACTCATATCAAACATAGCCTGTGTTCTTTTCCAGCCATATATAGCAATACACACCAAACCACCACAGATTTTGCACACTTCAGAAGAACATTTTTCTCTCTCTTTCACTTCCAGGTTGTTTCAAATTAATAATGTCCAAGACCTTAATTTTTTTTTTTTTTTTTATATATATATAAAACTTGTCACTAAATTTGGCAACCTGCTGAAATAATCTGAGAAATGGAATAATGCTGAAGCAAAGGATATTTCTCTGAATTCCCCTCCCATCTCTTCTTCAAGTAGTTAATATTGATACTCTTGTTAGATTTAGATGATGCATTTATAATGTTTTCATGGTTACACATCCTTGTTGGTTTTTGTATTCGATGTCCCATGAAAATATTGGGAACTCGATTGTAACAGATGGCGATGGGTCATGAGATTTGGTTTTGCTGCATTGGAGCTGTTAGTTTTTCAGTTCGCTTTAGCTTCATTAATGCTTTCTGTTGACACCTCCCTCTTTTTTTTTTCTGCATTCCAAAATCACATCTTAGTGTGTTCCCTTGCAATATTTTTCTTGAATAACTTTCCAAACTATAATAATTTAGTAAACAAGACTGATCCCTTCAAATCCTATAGCTAAACACATTTCGCTTTGGTTAGGTTACAGAAGGATCTGATCTACTATCCTACAAGTCCTAGTTAACTAAGATAGTGTATTTTGATTATATGAGCTTCATCATAGTAATTAAATTTCCTAGTTTGGTAGAAATGTTTGAGAACTTCAATGAAAGGGTATCCAGCTCTATTGTTCAACTCTCGTACCCACTCCACCTCCTTATTATTCAAAATGAATTATGAAGACATTGGGTTTGTTTATCTCTCTGCTTAGTTGTGCTTAATGACATTATCATTTATTGAAAGATTGAATCAACATTCCCTTATAATGATGAGTATAATGTATTTGGTGCAGATTGCGGATGCCCTTTACTACAATGCAGCTTTGACACTGAGCATACTGCAAAAGCTTGGTGTTGCTACTGAGATCTTTAACCTTTGGTTCCAGATGTTGCAACAAGTGAAAAAGAGTGGTGCACGGGTTAATTTTAAAAGGTAATCTGTCATGTGCTTCATTTCTCTGTCCTTGGGCTTTAGTTATGCGGTAAAATGGTGGATTGGGTTATTTTCTTTGAAGCACTTTCTATATTGTACTCTTGTTTTGGGTGGGTCATCTATGTAATGTCTGGCACAGGGAGCATGACAAGAAAGTTTGTTGCTTGGGGTTGACATCACTACTTGTGCTTCCTGCAAATCAATTGCCAGGAGAGGCCTTGGAGCGTGTTTTCAGGACCTCTCTTGATCTCCTAGTTGCATACAAGGATCAAGTTGCAGGTCTGTCCTTCTCCTCCTTTCTTTTGGGCGCTCACTTTTCTGTCTTCTTTCTGCTATGGTATTTCTTGATGGTAAATTCGTTGCAATGTTAATATTCTTATGGGTATTGTGTGTGAGAACAGAAGCTGCAAAGGAAGAAGATGTTGAAGATGATGATGATATGGATGGTTTCCAAACTGATGATGAAGATGATGATGATGGGTCTGACAAGGACATGGGAGTTGATAATGAGGATGGAGATGAAGCTGATAGCATTAAACTTCAAAAGTTAGCTGCACAGGTGTGTACATTTTCTTGAATCTTTTATTATTGTAAATCACCCAGTTGCCTTTTTTTTTTGATATTTTACTTAACCTCATGTTTTCTTGAACATACTGGCTGGCTGTACATGTCCTTTATTTAAATTTAGTGTTAAGAGTGATTTCATTAATATGTATATCATACTCATTATCTTCAAGCCACAGGTTTGACTGAAGAATCAAATTTCTATAGTATTCAAGAACGTATTTTTGTTTTGCATTTTTTTATGATCTGATACTGCATGTTTTTCAATACATCAATTCTCCTACCTTTCATTTTCATATACCCACATTATTTTCACCAGTGAAGGCGGGGCTACTTCGGAAGTTCCTAATTAATTAAAATATAACAAAACATTGTTTCTCTCCTCAATTGAGAACTTGTTTCAAAGAGGATAATCCTTGTATGATGCTTGAAGTTCTTAGGCTAGATGCTTAAAATTTTGTAAGGACAAAGATCAGTTTCTGAAATCCAGCATTTAACAGAATATCGAGGATGACTGCTTTACTTCATAAAATTTGTATTTGTCCGAGTTTGACTGGCAAAATCATTATATTGGAAACAACTGTACTGGTTAACAAAGTGCATGCTAAACCAAGTTAATTTATGTGGGCTTCACCACCTGTGGCTTTCCAGTGCTGAGATTTGTCCAGCACTCTAATTCTTGATGGATTTGGACAAAAAGAAATTTAAAAAAAAGAAAAGAAAAGAAGAAATGATGTAAGCTTTCCTTGATCTGCAACCGTAGCCCTTCCACTGCTATATTTTCTTATCATCATCTTATTTTTAAGTGGTTTAACTGTTTATTTTGCAACTCTGTTTGAGATACCATGCTATCATTTCATGAAATTACTTTTGAGTTTTTCACATCAAACTGCTTTTAAAATCTTGTTTGCATAGAATTGATCTGGTTTATACATCCTGGTTTTTACCCCAACTATATGAACTTTTCACTGTCCTAAGTTATTTTGCATAATGTTCCCATTTGATTGTTGCTTAATTTTGTGCATTAAGGTTTCACATAATGTTTGGAATTAAGGTTTTCTAAAACTCATAGAAGAAGAGACCTTGAGTTTTCAAATCTGTGGATTTGAGCAATCTTCCTCATTATTTGTATCTTAACACTTCAGTTTGCGTAACGAATTGTGCAAGGGAAATGAAAGAAATTAAGTGAGAGAAAAGGGGAAAGAAAGAACAAAAGAATGAAATTAAATTTCCTTTCCATTGTTTGTGTCATTAGAAATGGAGGAAATCAAACTCATATTTACTATTATACCCTTCATCAATTGATTTTTTGTTGGTCTTGTAGGGTAAATTAGAAAAAAAAGAAAGTTATATTTAAACTTATTTCTACTCATTTCTCTCCATTTCTTCCAAATTGGGAGGAAATAAAAGCCACTTTAAAGGGCTATTGGGTAATGTAATTTCCCTTTATTTCTATTATTTTCCCTCATTTAAATACCCAAACGACAAAAAGAAATTAGATTTCATTTCCTTTCTCCCCATTTCTGCTCACTTCCGTCATAACAAAGTGTAATTCTTGAAATTGAAGAGCAATCTTGAAATAAGTTTGTTGAAACCAGATGGCGAGTGATTTCATAAAATCACACTTAAGTTAGTTTCAAATATTGATTTCGAGGGATTTCTTATTTTCAGTGAATGATGGATTAATCAATATCATTGAATTCTTGCTCTTTTTCTATATCCTATGCATTTTCTTAGTTCCATGTCTCAATGTCCTTGCATCAAACATTGTCTTAAATCATTCTTGTGGTTTAGGCAAAGGCTTTCCGTCCCCACGATGAGGATGATGACGACTCAGATGATGACTACAGTGATGATGAAGAGTTGCAATCACCAATTGATGACGTGGATCCTTTTATTTTCTTTGTGGATACTGTCAAAGGTGAGAGAACCTTTTTCCCTTTTGTATATTATGTAGATAACCAATTCTTTGGTCCACTTCTGAATGTTCTAATATACGTATTTTGTTAATCTGAATCAAGGCATGCAAGCAACAGATCCCTTGAGGTTCCAGAATCTCACACAGACGCTGGACTTCCATTACCAAGCACTTGCAAATGGTGTTGCCCAGCATGCTGAACAGAGAAGAGCAGAGATTGAGAAGGAAAGAATGGAGAAGGCATCAGCTGCTACCGTTGCATCATAATTTAAGCCTTGAATACAATTTGGCTCGAGTTTTTTATTTTGCTTTCACATTCGTTGCATATTCCTTTATTTAGAGGAATGTTCTATAGGGACAAGAGTCAATGGCAGTCACTTTGAAGCATTTGATGGGTTCCAGTGGTCATGGAAATCAATATGCTCTGAAGCATTTTCAGATTCAGATTCTTCGTGGACTGCATGCTTCGGTTCCCATCTGCCCAGTATGGTTTTGGGTTATTCTTTTTTTTTTGGCGAGTGTGGCCAATTCTATGTCAGAATCAGCCAATCTCATCATGATTGTATCATCATTTTATTATACGTGTCCTTAATTTTCACTTTGTTGGGTCTCCTGTTGTGTTAGTTGCCATGTCTATGCAAGTTGCATCGTGGGGATTATTAGGTTATAATCCCCTGAAAATCTTTTATTTGGTGTTTGAAAACAAAGGAGGTTTACCAGCGTCAAGTCATTTCGTATGGATGGAAATCATTTAGGGTAGTTGATGGCTGTAATGATAATTTTCGGTGAAGGGTAGCAAATATTCATTTTTTCTTTTTTCTTTTTATAAAAATTTTGTAACGAGTATAGTCTACAAATGTTATGGGTTATTGATTTACTTGGGTTTTGAAGTTTTGGGGTTTCTAAGGGTAGCTTTGCTGCTGATTGTAAAACAGTTAAATATTCTTTATGTAATGGGGTTTAATGAAGAGGGAGAAATTGGTTTGTACACAGGTCTTTGATTTTCTCGTCTTTTCCGAATATATGGTTGCATGCTTGTTTGCTTTATGAAAGTGCTTTTTGTAAAATTTTTTTCTTTATTTTTATTTTTTATTTTTAAATTTAATTCTTTTTGAAAAATATGTATATTTTTAAAGGATAAGAAAATTGATATATTTATGAAGGTAATTTGAAATTAAATAGGGAAGAAGTTAACAAAAAAATTCGAAAGTTTATAAATCATAAAAAATGCTAAAGTATTATTTATTTATTTTTTTGTCATCAAGCCATTTATGAAATACTCTCTATTGAAATAGTTCCTTCCCCCTCCCCTCCCTTTTTTTTTCTCTGTGCAATATTAAGCTATAAAGAGAGCTTTCCTGCACTTGTGCTTTGCTTCCCAAATATGAAAGTGTATTTTATTTTCTTCTATGTTAAATTATAAACTCACATTTTCGACTATTTTCGACTCTCATGAGTAGAAATAGAAATACACAATCAAGACATTTTGCTAAAAGGTCTGAAACTAGTTTGTTGACGAGTCCAAAGGTTTAATAGAAATTAAAATTGTACCTAAGCATTTGAATGAACTTAAGACGATACTGGGATATACATTATAACGTAGCTGTTGCCTTTAGCTAGATAGCTTTGCTTGATAACCGATGTGGAGATGGGGTTTTTCTTGCTTGGGTTATTATCAACAATATAACCAATTGCTTGCTGAGCTGCTTGTGTGAACTTATCGTCAAGCAAGCATTGAAGGGGTTGATACAGGAGCGGTACCATATGCAACAGTACAAGGGCCACTGCCCCAAGCCTAAGAAAACACTCCATGTATATTTGATTTGCAAATGAGTAGCCCCTCCACAACAAATTGTTGTTTTAGTTTTTCTTTTCTACCCTTGTTTTGCCAAAAGCCCATACAAGAAGTTGTTTTAGCTAAAATAAACAGCTTTGCAGTGCAAATTCGCACCATATACTGCAATTTTTGTTTCACTTCTTCTAAAATACTTCTTTTTTGTTTGACTATTGTGCCCCTCCAAGAATCTGTTAATCGGGTTACTGTCATCAAATTAAAGGTTCTGCGTATTTTTTTTTTCTTTTAAAAATAATAAATCTGACATTATACTAATATCTATGTCGACATGAAACATATATATATATATATATATATATATATATATTAAAGATTAAATTGTTGGTTTTATATATAATTAATCTAAGGGCGGAACTAAATCTTTAATTTTAGAGACCAAACTTAAAAATATTAACTATAATATATCAAATTATAATTTCGCATATATATATATATATATATATATATATATATATATATATATTATGTTTTGTTTTGCTTTGATATTTTAATATATGCCAAGCATCAGTTTAAAACTCGAGTTGAATTGCAAGAACCGTCTTAAAATTAGAAGTTTTTTTTAGGCTTCAATATAAAATTCAGAAATTTTTTTTTATATATTTAATATATATTTTTGTCTCATACACCTAAATCAATACGTAAAGAGAAATTTAAATAATATAATTTTTCAGTAAAAATACATCCATATACCTTCTCAAAAACAATTGGTGAAGTTTAAATCAATTTTTTTTTTTTTATAAAAAAAAAAATTATTATTCATTGAATATGAAGTTTTTAATTTTGGTTAAATTACAAAAAAATATTATTCATTGAAACAAAAGGTTTCTTTCTAATTTTTGTAAGCTGCTATCAACGATATTAATGTGATGAAGGGTCTTTTTTTTGGCTTAAAAGAAAAGGCAAATATGGATTTTGACATAATTTTTATGATGGGTGGAAAAATGTTATACTAAGTTACTAACCTTCGAAATTTCTCTATAAAATGTGTTATGCCCTTTTCTCACACATTGAATCTTCAGCCACTTAGATGTGTCATCTTTGTGCAGCTACGTTGACATTGACATAGATAGAAAATGAAAAAGAGATGCAATATAAAATTCAATAGCTAAAAATATTTTTTTAATTTATATTATATGTCAAATGATTAAATATTAATAATATTTATAAATTTAATATTTAAATATCTATAAAACAAACCACATAAATTTCAGTGTCTAAAAAAATATCTCTTTCCAGAAAATTATTAAATCACCACCATTAACATCAAATTTGAATAATTCCAATTCAACTTTTAATTCAGGATGGAGTCCTTATAAGGCTTCAAGTGAGTTTAATTTTTTACATATACAAATTTTAAAATATATATATATATATATATATATATATATATATATATATATATATATATA